>CM045770.1:153992330-154004830 GCA_025200525.1 Camellia lanceoleosa | reverse complement strand
AGGCCACGGGCAAGGGCAAGGCCACGGGCAAGGCCAAGGCCACGTGCAAGGGCAAGGCCATGGGAAAGGCCAAAGCCAAGGCCACGGGCGAGGCCAAGGTGTAGACACCCCATTTTTGACCGCCCTCAAGACTTGGGCATTACTGATGGTTTGCTCAGTGTTGAGAGATGTGCAGGCCAAAGATTCAATTCCTTCGGCAAGGAGAGAGGAAAACCCTTCAAAACACTTTGTTTAGGGGTTTGGAGTTGAAGAAAAGAGGAGAGGAGGGGAGAAAATAGGTTGGAGAAGAAGTTCGCCATGAATCCGGGTAGAAGAAAGACGAGCGGCCCTCGCTGAATCAGGCTTATTCAATTGCATACTTGGAGTTAAGCTATGAGGCCATAACCATTGGAAAGAAGACTTCCGGGGTTTCACTTTGTACTCAAGAATCTCCCAAAGCCAAGTCCGGGTGGAGGAGATATGATTGATTGAAGCAGGGTATCATCCCTGTTGGATCGAGTCTGCGCGGCTTCACGGAAAAGGGAATAACTTTTTTTATAGGAGGAATTTTGATGCAAGGTTTGCGCCATTGGAAAGCTAACTTCTGGGGCTTCGATTTGCATACCCACTGGCCATGTTTTGACCAAGGAATCATCCATCGGCACTCTATTTAGCCGACCGGCAGAAAAGAGTGCCGACCGGCACTTTATTTTGGACAATGATCGAATCTTCTGGCCGGTTTGAACCCTTTGCACCCCCCAAGCTTGGTGCATGCCAGCTGTGCTAGCTGGGATGCCTGAGAACTCGACTGCGATGCATACATGTGCCCATTTTGCAGCCTTTAACCACCTTTGGCCTCCTTCTTTGCACCCTTTGCTCAAGGCTTCTTGGGGAAGCCTTGACCCCTTGTCTTGGCTTCCTCAAGAAGCCTTACCAGCTGTCCAAACTTCTAGAGTAAGCCTTGGCCCCCCCTTGACCCTTTTTGAATGACTTAGCCACTAAGTGTTGGCTTTACTTTGCTTATATAAGGAGGCCCTCTCCTCCTTTGATTAAGGTTGGAGACTTTGGAACAAAAAACCAGAGAAATATATGTATATCTGATATACACATATACATCCCTCCATCTCTCAATATATCTCTCTCATTCCACCTCCAAACACCCTTGTTCTTGGGCCATTCCTTCACCACCACCTAGCACCACCACCACCACTCCATTTCAGTGCTTGGAGGTCTTCTCGAGGCTAGGAGGCCTTTGTTTTTCAGTCAAAAGGGCAGCCAAGAGTTAGTCTTCAAGGGTGAGTTCTCATTCTCCCTTTTCTAACCTTTTCTTGATCCATATCTAAGCCTTGCTTGCAAGCACTTTTGGGCTCCAACCCAAACTTCAAATAGTCTTATTTTGGGGTCCTCTTCATGTTTGATTGAGGACCCCTTGCTGTTTGGTGATAGCATCTAGCACCTATCTTTTTACCCCCTTGTATGCCATGATTCTTGCATAGTATATTTGGCTGGTGTATAACCTGTTTTTGAGCATGTAATAAACTGTAAGTAGGCTTAATTTGAGCCCTTATTCAACATTGAAGAAGGGCTTAGCCATGTTTGGTAACTCTATCTTGCACTTGTTTCATAATCTCTTCTATTTACCGTAATTTTGCATGCTTTGTTAGCCTACCATGCTTCTGTTTTTGGGTCTTTGACAGGCCTGAAAAGTGTCTTATTTTGACCCCCTCTACATGTCTCATGAAGTGTCTTTGACTGTTTGATGCACCCTTTATATACCTCATGTTGTGGCCTCATTTTGCCCTTGTTTTGCATGACATTTTGAGCCTATTTGTATACTGATTTTGGCTCGGCCATCTGCTTTAAATAGCCATATTTTGGGTCCCTCTACAACATTGTAGAAGGACCCTCACTTGTTTGGAGCCTCCATGTATCGGTTATCTCTTTGCCCTCCTTGTGGCCCTTTCCTTGCGTAGGATTTTTCCCATACTTGTATGTGTTTTTGTGGCCATGTAATAAACTGAAAAATGCTTGTTTTGGGACTGTCTAGCTGCTGTCTTCATACTTCATGTTCATATCTTGCACGTTTGGCATAGCTATAGGCCATTTCGGGTGCCAAAATTCATGTTTCGGGACTATTCCGTGCATCGGATGTACTTTGGCCATGATTCGGGACTGTTTTCCCCCACATTTCAGTGCTGAAATTCCATTAGCATGTTTGCATATCGTTTGCCATGCCATTTCATGCCTTTATGCCATTGCCTCGGTTTGCGTGCCCGTGTGCACGCATTTCGAGGCACTTCATTTTCATCTCATGGCCTCTTATGTGAATGTGGTTGAGGCTCTCTCATGTTAGTATAAGTCCATGTTGCATTGTATATGCCATTTTAGCCATATTGCATTGTATATGCCATCGCCTCGGTTTGCGTGCAAGTGTGCACGCATTTGAGAATGCCTCATTTTCATCTTATAGCCCTTTGTTTTAGGCTTGTTTGAAATTTGCCTAATCTAATCTAGTTTAAGTCCATTCCCTCATGTGTTGTAGCATGTTTACTTTGTGTGTGTTGCTTAGGTTGTGTGCCTAGCATGTTTATATACTTGCATGTTCATATTGCATGTTAGATTGCATGCTTAGGTTGCATTTGACATGCATGCTTTACCTCTTGAATTGAGTATGATAGAGGTTGATCTCTTTGTTTGTTTATGTGCATTTCATTCCACATTGAAGTTGCACACTTTGGCTTCTTGGGCCATCATGCATTGAAATGCGTGATTGGTGGCCCGGAGGTCGAGAGCCATGCTCCCTTGAGTCCATTGCATGATAGGGAGTGTGTCCGTGCATACATTTGTCCCAAAATTCCATACCATGCTCTGTTCTTTGTCTGCTTCATCAAACCTGTCTCTGCAGGAATTTAGTGCCGGAAGCACACTTTTGTGCCGATAAACTCAATTGCAGCCGGTGGCCACACCCTGCAGCCGATGGTCCAACCCTTCAGCCGGTGGTAATATTCAGCGTATCTGAAAGGTGTCCCAGGACTACGGCAATTTTCGAGGCGGGCGACAAAGCAGAGAGAACAGAGGCATGGTGCGGGTTCCCGGGCAAGGCGGACATCGAGCATGCATCATTCGCGCATCCCGAGGCGAGGGGCTGTGGCCCCCTTTTATTTCACATTTATTTATTCAGTAATTAGAATTTGTAATATTTATTCATTTATTTTGGGACTGTATTATTATTTTGGTCCCTCCGAGTGAGGGCGCAATTGTAATAAGTGTGGGTGAGTGTGTGTATGTCTTCCAACCCCCACTTCTTTCTTCCCTTTTATTTACACCTTATGATGGTAGATTAGGGCATATTTAAATTAGCATACCTTATGCAATGCATGTGTGCATCCACGCATTTGTTGACATGCATCGGGCTCGGCACATCATACAAACTGCATCGTACTTTCAATTCCAAATTGAATACGTGATAGTTGTAGCATTTCACATGCCATGCTTAGGATAGCCGAGCCTGCCTAGACTACATCTTTGCATGTGTTGCATTAGACATTTCAGTATGCTTAGGTCCATGCATGGATTTCTAATAAGCTTTTGTTTTGGCTTGGAGTACTAGGTGAGCTTTTATGCTTTAGCATATCGCATGCGTGTGAATGTTGCCATAATAGATGACTACCATGAGGCTAAGTACTTATGTGATATAACTGCTTGAATGCCTGTGGATGGAGGTCAAATTACTTAGGTTGGAACAATGTATTAAAACTGTGAGTTTTAAAGCCCGCTTGAGAGTGGCAAAACCTGCATTTTAGCCTACTTATGAGTAGCAAATCATTTTTCAAAACAAACACATAGTGTTTTGTTCCAACTTAGGCGATTTGGTCTATACTTGTTTCTTTGTCGCATAACATAGTAATTCTAGGCTAATAAGCTGGAATAAGAAGCATAATGTTTTCAAAATCGGATATCACGGTTAGTAGAGGCCGGTCTTCGGAAGGCGAAGGGGTGCTCATAAATGACCTTCCCGATCGTGCATCGAGCCAAGACCACTTTGGTGATGCCGGACCGTGGCCTTGGCACCGGTCGGGGTTCCTAAATTTCCCATTTTAAAAATATTTAGGTGGCGACTCTGTATCTGGCAAAGTAGTCCATGTTTGGCACTTCTTTTCAAAAATCTGTTTCTCAAAACGATTTGCCGGATTTGGACTCTTTGGTTCAGATTTAGAACCGACACAAATTGAGTCCGAACTGTAGCGAGGTCCCCCGCGGGCATGTCTACACAAGGCCACGGGCAAGGCCAAGGCCAAGGCTACGGGCAAGGGCAAGGCCACGGGCAAGGGCAAGGCCACGGGCAAGAGCAAGGCCACGGGCAAGGCCAAGGCCAAGGCCATGGGCAAGGCCAAGTCCACGGGCAAGGGCATGGCCACGGGCAAGGGCAAGGGCAAGGCCACAGGCAAGGGCAAGGCCACGGGCAAGGCAGGGCCAAGGGCAAGGCCACGGGCAAGGGCAAGGCCACGGGCAAGGCCAAGGCCAAGGCCAAGCCCTTGGCATGCCACCGCCTTGGCCGCTCTTTTTTAACATGATTCTATTATATTCTTACCTAAACCATGCCACACAATTAAAAATGCACTACCATTAATTTTACATGCCATCCCCTATTTTGTTGCAATTTTTCCAGTCTTTTGAATTTTTAAGCCTTTATTTGGACATAAAAATCAAAATAAAATAAATAAAAATTGAAAAAATGATGTAGTAATTTCAATAATTACTAGTGCCTCCTCCTTTAATTATTGGATTTTTTCCAAATTTTTTTTGACTATTTTTAGTAATTTTTATTATTTTTAAATTATTAAAATCGAAATAAATTATAATAAAATATTCCGGTGCCCAAATATTTTTTTTCAATTTTTTTTATGGTGTATTAAATTATTTCCAACAACTTTCATGTTGAAAGTTTTGGCAAAAAACCATTACTTTTAAAAAAAAACCCTATTATGACTCCTTGAGCATGGGTGATGTTTCCTCCTGCCAGATTCAAAAGGGCTTAACAGGCTATTATAAGGGGGGGGGGGGGGGCACCTTCCTTGCCAGGCAAGGCTAGCGCCAGCTATGCCATGCCTGGGCATGCTGGCTTGCATGACTTCGGCCGCGGCCTTGGTGCGACCTTAGGCGACTGGACCCGCGGCTCAGCTGCGGCCTACGGTGTGGCCTTGGGTGGCCTAAGGTGCAGCCTAGGCAGCATGGCATGGCATGGCATGCACGCGGCATGGGCAGCATGGCATGGTGTACATGCGGCGTGGGAGGCCTGGCATGCGCGCGGCCTGGGCAGCTCGGCATCGCATGCCCGCGGCGTAGGCGGCCGCACTTGCAGCGGCTGGGCGAGCGGCATCGCATGCCGCGGCGTAAGCGGCGGCGTGGGTAACAGCACAGCGGCGGCATCGGCGACTGGCGGCATGCACGCGGCGTGGGCGGCGTGGCGGCGTGCGCGCATGCCAGCGTGTGGTCTTTGACGATGCGGCGTGTTGCGCGCGCACAGTCGCCACGCCGCCGCAACGTCGTCTAATGATAAGAACGCGACCAAAGCGGCGGCATGCCATGCAAGCCAAAGGAGACAACAGCATGCCATGCCACGGCCAGCCAAGCCAAAGCTAGCAGCATGCCATGCCAAGGCCAAGGCCAGCAGCATGCCACGCCACACGGCCAAGGCAGCCAAGCCAAAGCTAGCAGCATGCCATGCCAAGGCCAAGGCCAGCAGCATGCCATGCCACGAACAAGGCAGCCAAGCCAAAGCCAGTAGCATGGCATGCTAAGGACAAGGCCAGCAGCATACCATGGCACGACCAACGCAGCCAAGCCCAAGTCAGCAGCATGCCATGCCAAGGCCAAGGCTAAGGCCAGCAGCATGCCATGGCACGACCAAGGTAGCCAAGCAAAAGCCAGCAGCATGCCATGCCAAGGCCAAGGCCAGCAACATGCCATGCCACGGCTAAGGCAGCCAAACTAAAGCCAGCAGCATGCCATGCTAAGGCCAAGGACAGCAGCATACCCTGTCACGGCCAAGGCAGCCAAGCCAAAGCCAGCAGCATGCCATGCCAAAGCCTTGGCCAGCAGCATGCCATGCCACAAGGCCAGCGCAAGCTATTCCATGCCTGGGCCGCGGCCTGGCCGTCGCTCGGATGGGGCCAGGATACGGCTCGGCCGCGGCCTGGCCGCGGTGTTAGGTGCATCCTTGGGCAGCCAAGACCGCGGCTCAACCGTGGCATCTGGCGGCCTTAGGCGGCACGCGGCATGGCAAGGCATAGCATGGCATGGCATGGCGGCGTGTGACAAGGCATAGCGTCTTGACGGCGGCGGCAACAACTCGCGTGTGGTGGCGACGGCGTCTGGCGCGCGCATGCGCTGGGCGTGGCGGCAACATCTTGGCGTGGCGTAAGCGGCTTTGGCATGGGATACTGCGGCGTGGGGGCGTGCTGCGGAAGTCGCGCAGCCCGCGAGCGGCTTTGAGCGACGGTCATGGGATGCTGCGCGCATGGGAGGCGTGAACATATGCCGCGCAGCGCAACACATCATTAGTAATGTCACGGCGCCAGCCGCGCGTGGCAGCGCATGCGCCAAAGCTAGCGACGCCGCCAGCCGCCCTAAGCCGTCGAGCGCGACCAAAGGCCGAGAATGCCATGCCAAGGCCAAGTCGGCGAGGATGCCATGCCAGACAGAGCATCAAGCAAAACCGACAACATGCCATGCCAAGGCCAAGGCCAGCATCATGCCATGCCATGGCCAAGGCTGCCAAGCCAAAGCCAGTAGCATGCCATGCCAAGGCTAATGCCAGCAACATGCCATGCCACGTCCAAGGTAGCCAAGCCAAAGCCTGCAGCATGCCATGAAAAGGCCAGGGCCTGCAGCATGCCATGCCCCGGCCAAGGCAGCCAAGCCAATCCCAACAGCATGCCATGCCAAGGCCAAGGCCACCAACATGCCATGCCACAGCCAAGGCAGCCATGCAAAAGCCAGCAGCATGCCATGCCAAGGGCATGGCCAGCAGCATGCCATGCCAAGGCCAAGGCGGCTGACATGCCATGCCACGACCAAAGCTGACCAAGCCAAAGCAAATGCATGCCATGCCAGGCCAAGGCGGCTGACATGCCATGCCACGCCAAAGGCGACCCGCCAAAGCGGTGACATGCCATGCGAGGCCAAGGCCGCGGCATGCCATGCCATGCCAAGGCGATAAGCCAAAGCCGATGACATGCCATGCCAAGGCCAAGGCGATGGCATGCCATGCCATGCCAAAGCGACCAAGCCAAAGCTAACAGCATGCCATAGCAAGGACAAGGCTAGCAGCATGCCATGCCATGGCCAAAGTAAGCCAAAACTAGCGACAAGCCATGCCAAGGCCAAGGCGACAACATGCGTGACACGGCCAAACGTAAGCCAAAGCGACATCATGCCATGCCAAGGCCAAGACCGGCTGACATGCCTTGCCAAAGGCGACCATGCCAAAGTTAACGACATGCCATGCCAAGGCCAAGGCGTGACATGCCATGCCAAGGCCAAGGCGACATGCCATGCCCGCCAAAGCGGCCAAATAAAGCGACATGCCATACAAGGCCAAGGCGGTGACATGCAATTCCGCGACCAAAGCGACCAAGCCAAGCGACGACATGCCATACTAAGGCCAAGGCCAATAGCATGCCATGCCACGGCCGGCATGCGATGCCAAAGCCAAAGCCGGCGACATGCCATGCAAAGACGAGCCAAGGCCAAGACATCATGCCATGCCAAGGCCAAGGCGGCATGCCATGCCATGCCGGCCAAGCGACCAAAACCCGACATCATGCCATGCCAAGGCCAGGCGATGGCATGCCATGCCGCGAAGCGACCAAGCCAAAGCGGCGACATGCCATGCCATGACCAAGGCGACAACATGCCATGCCAAAAGCGTAGCCAATGACATGCCATGCCAAGGCCGAGCCGGCGGCATGCCATGCCAAAGCGGCGACCAAAGCCAAAACCGGCGACATGCCATGCCATGGCCAAGGCGTGGCCGAAGCCGGCAATGACATGTCATGCCAAGGCCATGCCGCTGACATGCCATGCCATGACCAAGCGTAAGCCAAAAGCGGCGACATGCCATGCCATGCCGCGGCCAAAGGCAAGCCAAAGCGTGACATGCCATGCCAAGGCCAAATGACATGCCATGCCAAAGCGGCGGCCAAGCCAAAAGGCTGACATGCCATGCCATGCCAAAGGCAAGGCCAAAGCAGCAATGACATGCCATGCCATGCCAGGCGAGCAAGCGTGACATGCCATGCCAAGGCTAAGCCAAAGCGGCTGACATGCCATGCCATGCCAAAGTAGCCAAGCCAAAAGCGGCGACATGCCATGCCGATAATGCGGCCAAGGCCAAAGCAAAATGACATGCCATGCCAAGGTCGGCGACCAAGCCAAAGCGGTGACATGCCATGCCATGGACAAGGCGACCAAGCCAAAGCTATGACATGCCATGCCAAGGCAGCCGGCGACATGCCATGCCCGCGAAGCTGCCAAGCCAAAGCGGCTGACATGCCATGTGGAGGCGAAGCCAAAAGCGGCAATGACATGCCATGCCAAGGCCAAGGCCAGCAACATGCCATGCCACGACCAAGGGAGCCAAGCCAAAGCCAACATCATGCCATGCCAAGGCCAAGGCCAGTAGCAAGCCTTTCCACGGCCAAGGCAGCCATGCCAAAGACAACAGCATGCCATGCCAAGGTCAAGGCAAGCAGCATGCCATGCCACGGCCAAGGCAACCAAGCCAAAGCCTGCAGCATGCCATCCAAGGCCAAGGCGATGGCACGCCATACCCCGCCAAAGCGGTAAGCCTAAGCGTGACATGCCATGCTAAAGGAAGCGAAGGCGGTGACAAGCCATGCCTCGCCAAAGCGGTAAGCCAAAGCGGACATGCCATGCCATGGCCAAGGCCAGCAGCATGCCATGCCACGACAAAGGCAGCCAAGCCAAAGCTACCAACCTGCCATGCCAAGGCCAAGGCGGACATGCCATGCCCGCGACCAAAGCGCCAAGCCAAGCGGTGGCATGCCATGCCAAGGCCAAGGCACAGCATGCCATGCCAAAACCATGGCCGTGACATGCCATGCCACCAAGCGACCAAACCAAAGCTAGCAGCATGCCATGCCAAGGCCAAGGCCAGCAACATGCCATGCCACGACAAAGGCAGCCAAGCCAAAGCAGCAGCATGCCATGCCAAGGCTAAGGCCAGCAGCATGGCATGGCCCGGCCAAGGCAGCCAAGCCAAAGGCAGCAGGATGCCATGCCAAGGCCAAGGCAAGCAACATGCCACGCCATGGCCAAGGTAGCCAAGCCAAAGCCAGCAGCATACCATCCCTAGGCCAAGGCCAGCTGCATTGCATGCCACGACCAAGGCAGCCAAGCCCAAGCCAGCAGCATGCCATGCTAAGGCCAAAGCCAAGGATGACATGCCATCACGCGACAAAGCGATAAGCAAAAGCAGCGACATGTCATGCCAAGGCCATGGCCAACAGCACGCCATGCTACAGCCAAGGCAGCCAAGCCAAAGCCAGCATCATGCCATGCCAAGGCCACAGCCAGCAGCATGCGATGCCACAGACAAGGCAGCCAAGCCAAAGACAGCAGCATGTCATGCCAAGGCCAAGGCCGGCAGCATGCCACGCCAAGGCCAAGGCAACCAAGCCAAAGCTAGCAACTTGCCATGCCAAGGCCAAGGCCAGTGGCATGCCATGCCACGACCAAGGCAGCCAAGCCAAAGCCAGCATCATGCCATAGCAAGGCCAAGGCCAGAAGCATGCCATGCCACGATCAAGGTAGCCAAGCACAAGCCAGCAGCACGCCATGCCAAGCCCAAGGCCAGCAGCATGCCATGGCACGACCAAGGCAGCCAAGCGAAAGCCAGCAGCATGCCATGGCACGACCAGTGCAGCCAAGCCAAAGCCAATAGGATGCCTTGCCACAGACAAGGCAGCCAAGCCAAAGCCAGCCGCATGCCATGCCATGGCGAAGTCCAGCAGCATGCCATGCCATGGCCAAGGCATTGAAGCCAAAGCCAACTGCATGCCATGCCTAGGCCAAAGCCAGCAGCAAGCCATGCTATGGCCAAGGTAGCCCAGCCAAAGCCAGCAGCAAGCCAAGGCCAAGGACAAGGCCAGCAGCATGCCATGCCACGGCCAAGGCAACTAAGCTAAAGCCAACTGCATGCCATGCCAAGGCCAAGGCCAGTAGCATGCTATGCCATGACCAAGGCAGCCAAGCTAAAGCCAGCAGCATGTCATGCCAAGGCCATGGCCAGCAGCATGCCATGCCACAGCCAATGCAGCCAAGCCCAAGCCAGCAACATGATATCCCGAGGCCAAGGCCAGCAACAAGCTATGCCACGGCCAAGGCCAAGGCAGCCAAGGCCAGTAGCATGCCATGCCACGGCCATGGCAGCCAAGCCAAAGCCAGCAGCATGCCATGCCAAGGCCAAGGCCAGCAGCACGCCATCCCACGGCCAAGGCAGCCAAGCCAAAGCCAACAACATGCCATGCCAAGGCCAAGGCCAGCAACATGCCATGCCACGGCCACGGCAGCCAAGCCAAAGCCAGCCGCAAGCCATGCCATGGCCAAGGCAGCCAAGCCAAAGCTAGCAGCATGTCATGCCAAGGCCAAGGCCGAGGCCTGCAGTATGGCATGCCACAGCCACGGCAGGCAAGCCAAAGCCAGCAGCATGCCGTGCCAAGGCCAAGGCCAATGCCAACAGCATGTCGTGCCAGGGTCGAGGCCAAGGCCAGTGGCATACCATACCATAACCAAGGCAGCCAAGCCAAAGGGAGCAGCATGCCATGCCAAGGCCAAGGCCAGCAGCATGCCATGCCACGACCAAGGTAGCCAAGCCAAAGCCAGCAGCATGCCATGCCACGACCAGGGCAGCCAAGCCCAAGCCAGCTGCTTTCCATGCCAAGGCCAAGGCCAAGCCTAGCAGCATGCCATGCCAAAGCCATGGCAGCCAAGCCAAAGCCAGCAGCATGCCATGGTAAGGACAAGGCCAGCAACATTCCATGCCACGGACAAGGCAGCCCAGCCAAAGCCAGCAGCATGCCATGCCAAGGCCAAGGCTAGCAGCATGCCATGCCAAGGCCAAGGCTAGCAGCATGCCACGCCACGGCCAAGGTAGCCAAGCTAAAGCCAGCAGCACGCCATGCCAAGGCTAAGGCCAAGGCCAACAGCATGCCATGCCAAGGCCAAGGCCATGGCCAGCAGCATGCCATGCCATGGCCAAGGTAGCCAAGCCATGGCCAAGGTAGCCAAGCCAAAGCCAGTAGCATGCCATGCCAAGGCCAAGGCCAGCAGCATGCCATGCCATGGCCAAGGCTGCCAAGCCAAAGCCAGCAACATGCCATCACAAGGCCAGGCCAGTAGCATGCCATGCCAAGGCCAAGGCTAGCAGCATGCCATGGCAATGCCCAAGCCAACAGCATGCCATGCCAAGGAATGAATGTCCCTCAGGTAATAGCCATTTGGTTGGCTTTGACATGCGAACTAGTTGGCAGTGCTTTCCTAGTGGAAGCTTGTTGCGACAAGTATGTCGCTCGAAAATTGCCTCGGAAGTGTGCTTGCTCGGCTTCTCTAAGTGTTTTTTCACATTCGTCAGGCTTCTTAGTCCTTTGTGTTGTGATTCGCATTTTTTAATTATTTATTTACAGTAGCATTGCATGCCATGGCCTTGGCCAGCAGCATGCAATGCCACGGCATTGGCCAGCAGCTAGCCATGCCACGGCCTTGGCCAGCAGCATGCCATGCCATGCCAAAGCCTTGGCCAGCAGCATAGCTTGCCACGACCTTGTCCAGCAGCATGGCATGGCATGCCATGCCACGGCCTTGGTCCTTGGCCAGCAACATGCCATGCCAAAGCCTTGGCCAGCAGTGTGCCATGCCAATGCCTCGGCCTTGGCCAGTAGCATGCCATGCCAACTCCTCGGTCTTGTCCCGCCGTGTGCCATGCCAACGCCTCGGCCAGTAGCTTGCCTTGCCCCGGCCTTGTCCAGCAGAATGGGATGCCATGCCACGGCCTTGGCCAGCAGCATGCCCACGCCTCGGCCTTGGCCAGCAGCCTGCCTTGCCAGGGCCTTGTCCAGCAGCATGGCATGCCCTGGCCTTGGCCAACATCATATCATGCCAAGGCCTTGGCATGCATCGCGAGCCACCGCCTTGGCAAGCATGCCATGTCCCCTGGGTAGTTGCCATTAGGTTTGGCTTTGACTTACATACAAGTTGCCTTGCGAAATGCACGTCCCTCGGTTAAATTTCGATTTGGTTGGCTTTGACGTGCGAACGAGTCATCTATGCTTTCCTTGCGGAAGCTTTTTGTGAAAAGTTTGTCCCTCGAAAGTTGCCTATTGCGTTTGTTATTTGCATTCGTGCTAACCGGTGCTTGCTCGGCTTCTCTAAATGTTTTTGGACGTTCGTCGGGCTTCTTTGTCCTTCGGGGGGCGATTCGTTTTGGGGGGCTCGTGCAT
>CM045770.1:153954830-153982330 GCA_025200525.1 Camellia lanceoleosa | reverse complement strand
ATAAGGTCATTTCGGGCCGAAAGGCTATTCTCATATTTCGGCCGATAAGTCGCTCGTTACTTTAGGAAACTAGACCCGTGTGTGTTTGAGACATCTTTTCAGAATGTAGTTAACCATATACTTCTACAGTTATATACTTTATTGTTTGAGTTGAATATTACATGATTTACTTACTATTATTCACTGAGCTTGACTCACTTTATTTTATGTCTGTTTCTGTAGGCACTCAACCTTGGGGTCAACCTTAACCTGTGGCTTCCGTTACCAGTTGCCAAGCCTTGAGTATCTAGATTCTTAGGTGTTGACCGTTCAAGTTATGGAGTTTTGCTAAGTTTTAATTTGTACCCTAAGTGTTTATTAAGCTTGATGTATATGTATATGTATTTGGCTATCTCCAGATATACGTCAATGTATATTTATCTGCATTATGTTCTGTCTGTGATCCTGGCATAGTAGTGGTAGCTCAATGGATATTATTTTATACTATTATATGATATTAAATGCTTCCGTTCAGGCCCCATAGATAATATTTATCAGGTTTGGTGTCATTTCGAATGGGTCATGCCCAAATTTTTAGGGGCGGATTTGGGACGTGACAGGTGGTATCAGAGCACGAGTTGCTATCTCACACACGGATCCATTGAGCTGTAGGATGTCTAGAAAAGACTTAGGCTTCATGCATGACATCCTTAGTGCATATGAAAAGACTGATAGCAACGTTAAGAGTAATTTGTTTACGTTAACGATTATGAGCCATGCCTATTATACCTCTCATGTCTATTATACGAAATGATTGATTTTTGAAAAGCCTGTTTTGATGACATTATGGTTGTTCCGCTATGATACTCGTTTTGCTTATGATATGACATGATGAGACTTATTGACTTCTGGTGTGGAGCAAAGTGCTGTACGGAACTAAGTGCTACACTTTAGTGGGAGCCACCTCTAGAATCCGTACGAGCCACCTCTTGAGTCCATACACACTTCTGTATATTTCTGATATATCTGTGCCGAAAGGCTATCTGGGCTGAAAGGCCAATCTGATAATTCTGGGCCAACATGCCAATCTGTTAAAATGGTATAAGTAATTGTGGCACCCTTAATTCCTATGGCCCTCGCCCGGGGGTAACAATACCGTGGCCTATGGCCCTCGCCCGGGGGTAACAATACCGTGGCTATTGGTATCAATTTTGTGGTCTTCGGACCTACCTGTTGTGGTCTTTGGACCTACCTGTTGTGGTCATTGGACCTACCTGTTGTGGTCTTTAGACCTACCTGTTGTGGTCTTTGGACCTACCTGTTGTGGTCATTGGACCTACCTGTTGTGGTCTTCGGACCTACCTGTTGTGGTCTTCGGACCTACCTGATCTGATAGTTAGCCATATATGATCTTATGCAAAATTTAAATATGAATATGATTATGAGCATATATCCTAACTGCTTCAGCTTGTCATAAATTGCTTAAACACTAAGTATGAAAGATTTAGTTATGATATAGTGATGTCTTTCTTGTTATGGTATTGTTTGGACCTATGATTTAAAAAGGTATTGTGATATGTATTTTGATAAGTTGTGTTTTGGATAATAGTTGGACCCATGTAAGAAGTGACTTATTCTATTCTGTTAAGTGCACGATAATGACATGATATGACAAGCACTGTTTCATTTTCTGATACGTTATGTTAAGAATTAAGGAATGATGATCCATGTATGTAAAAGTATTAAGGGCCCTTGCCCGGGGGTAAAATACCGTGGTATAAGTATGTTACAAGATATCTCTTGCCACCGACGGTCTTGTACGGGTGGATTATGATCAAGTATAAGTTCTGATTTTTGTTTCTGATTCAAGTATAACTAAGAATCTGTACGAATATGCTTCTATTTATCTGTTCAGTTTATGCTATGTCATAACATGATGTGGATTGATAGTGTCGAATGAGTTCAGGTTACGTGTAATTGGGATTTGGTTGTGAAATCTGTGATTTGTGATATATAAGGGTGGTAAAAAAAAAAAAAAAAAAAAAAGAAAAAAAAAAAAGAAAAAGAAAAATGGCAGCTGTTAACTACTTCGAAGTCAACCTAAATGATCAGTTAGTGGCTAAGCTACTGCAGGAATTCAAATTCTGTTTTTGTATATTAAGTGACTTAAGATTGAGAAACTCATTTCTGTGAACTATTTTATGTAACTATGCAAATGTTAGAGGTTGTGACATTGTTCTATATCACCTATATGGAAGTTATGATGTGAACTGCTTTGCACGATCTCGTGGATTCTGGTGGAAACAAAAGGACATGGAAATATTCCATTTTGTTAATGGGTTAGCAATACCTATTGGACATTTACCTTCTCTTACATGTTTAGACAACTTTGGACAATATTCACTACATGATTACAAATTGATTGACTACCACATTGAACTAATATTAAGAATTCTGAACCTGGATGTCACGAAATCAAATTGCTCCTTTGTTATACTATTGCGTAAGTTGTTGCTTTTATAGACTCTGGAAGGATGTGATTTTTTTTATGGTTACTGTATACGTAATAAGAGTTATAATTATATGAATGAACTTGGTAGAATCTACGTACGAGGACTAACTGGAAGCTCTATGTTTGTTAACTAACCGGGCCAAATGATTGGTCTCTATTTTCTGCTCGACCGTTTGTTGATCCACTATAATTATAAGTTGTAAAGACGAAACCATGTGAGTGACGTTGTCTCTGCCAGTGAGAAACGGAAGAATTGTTTGAATAGGGAAAGGGGAACCAAATGAATTTGTGTTATAACAAGAAAAGCGCTAGTAAAGGAAAATGTTATACCTTACGATTATGAATGATTAGTCAAGTATGATTTTGAATTCAATATGACGGCATGATCAGGTGTCTATAATGGGGATTTTTCTTCCCATCATTCAGATTTCGTCAAGAAGTAGAAAATGTGATTTAAAACCTACGTAATGCTATGATCTTAGTATATTTTCGTAAATGGAAGATGTGGTACCTCTTAGGCAGAACCTTATTTGGTAAGTTCTGAAATCTGATCCAATGATGCATAATCGGATTTAAGTCTAACCATGTAATTAAGTTACTTGGGAACTACGTAATGGTCAGGGACCACCGAGTAAACTGCATTAGAAGATAAGTTCGAACATGTACTCTCTAATTAAAATTATGTATGGAACTATTACAGATGGGATGACTTAGTTAGAGACTTTGTGGAGGGTACTTTCATTACGAGTGAACTTAATGCATGCTGTGGGAACTCATTTCGCATAATTGAATAAGAAATTTGAAACCTTAAAGGTTTAATTATCTGAAATTGATTATGTATCTGTGACCAGCATAATTCTTATGTAATCTTAAGTATGTTTACGAGATTTCCATTTTGAAATGCTTAAACGATTGGATTGTATCCCATATGTTTTATGTATGACCATCTATATATATCCAAGTCTTCTTACGCCTAGAAAGAAATAAGGATTGAAAAGAAAAGAAGTAAATGAGAAAGTGAAAAGGGTGTATAGATTTTAAAGTTTAAGGTATGTTTGAGCTTTTGATTGACCTCTCTTGAAGTTGAGTAGGAGCCTTTATGTGAGTGTCTTTAAGGGGTAATTGTATGATGGTCCTCACTATTCTATGTTTTTAGTGTCAATGAAACAAAGAATTGGTGATGCCACTAATTGAAGTGCAATTGAATTTTGGTGATGGACTGTATAATGTGAATTGTCTTTGAAATTGAGAAGTTGTTATGGGCCTTGGGATTATAATTGGTTAGTGCTGTTCCTTGGCCGTTGAAATTTTGATGCGTATATGTTGATCGAGAGTATTTGTGATCCTTTTCTATCCCAAGTGTGGATCTAGTTTTGGAACATTACAGGGTGTGTTTCTGTATATGTTTGACCTATTTTCTATTTGGTTTTCTCAAATTTCGAGAACGAAATTTTTGTAAGGAGGGAAGGATGTAACGACCCAGAAATCCTTTCCTCCGCTCGAGCGGAGGAGTGGCCGCTCAAGCGGACTTTTGGGGTTTCCAGCAATTTTTCAGACGGCTTGAGATTCTGGGAGTTGTGGTTCTCCGCTCGAGCGGGGGAGTTTACGCTCGAGCGCAAGGTTGGGCGCTCGAGCGGGTCGCTTGGGTAAGTTTGATTCTGAAGCATGTGGACTCATTTTTGATGTTCTTCTTAGTATATTTGAAATGTTCTTACCTTATTTTGGGATATTAATTGAGATGATAAGATGATGGTAAAGTAAGACGGGACTAAAAACTTTAATTGGAATAATTCGTTTACGACCAACCGTCACTCATTTGCCCTTTTCTTTTTCCCCACTTTGAATATGGATGTGAGGTTAGAACCATTGGAAAGCTTATCTCCGGGGCTTCAATTTGAACACAAGAACGACCTAAAACGGAGTCCGGATGGGAGAGTTACACCTATTTGAAGTTTTGGAATCTGTGCTGGAACAGGTCCGCTTGAGCGGGAATATGGACGCTCGAGCGGGAATTACGGGACAGCAGCTCTAAAAACGAGATTTTGAGATCTTTTTCCACATTTTCTTTCCCCTCTCTTCTTTTCTCTTCTTCTAAGTCTGAAACCCTCCGAAACCCTAGCCTCAAACCCTTGATTCCCTCTATTTTGAACAACAATCCACCATGGTTTGGACATCAAGGATGAAGAATAAGAAAAGATCAATGCTTTTAACCGATTAGAACATGGATTTGCGAAGGTTTCTTCTCAAGCTTGCTCCTTTGTTGATTCTTGAGGTAAGGGTTCTAATATTCTTCAAGATTTACATTAAGAGCTAGAGTGGTAGTAGTTCCATTGTATTAATGTATAAATTGCATTTTTGGAGCAAATAGAGTAACTTATAAGATTTGGGAATTTCGGATTTGAAGCATGGAGGGGCCAATTGATGGGTTTAAATGATGAATTATGAATCCTAGATGTTTAATCAATGGAAAAATTAGAATATAAAGTGTTGGGTGAATAAGTTAATTATTTCTTGAAATTTCAATATTTTCTTGGAACCCTAGGTTGATTAAGGATGATAACCAAAGAGTTGGTCCAAATCGAAAGTAGAACAATGAAATTGGGATATTGAATTAGGTATATACAAGTTTAATTGGAATTTAGTGATACTTGGAAATTATGTTTAAAATTCTTAATGAACTTTGTTTGAGTATTGTGAATTATGTTTTAATGAGAAAGGAAATTGGGAAGAAAGGTTTGTTGATAATGTGGATGAGGTAAACTTGGCTTTGGAATGTTGAATTGGGCCTTAGCAATTTAAATAGAATTATGTGGAATTATATTTGGTGGTATTGAGTTAAATAACGCTAAATAGTGTGGATTATATTAATTGGAGATGATTATGTGAGGTTATGTTGATTATGTTGGGTTGTGTTAAATGTTGTTGAATTGACTTGTGTAGGGTTAACTACAGGGGCGGACCTAGCATCTAACCACTGTGAGTAATAGTACAAAGATATACATTTTATTTAGCATCGATAATTATTATCACTAACGCTTTGTTTCTTGTAAGTGTTACACGAACATGTTACACAAACATTTATGATGGTTGAAAGTCAATGTGAACGTTGAAAGGTCGGCATACATCGGTATGACTTTGAAATGACCCTGTTCTGTCGATGATGAATAATAATTCTCTATTATCTATAAGCAATTCTTAATGAATAAACGGAATTATGTTTATCTTTAAACCAAATATCTGTATGAAACTAAGAATATTCCATTGTGTTACACATGGACCCGAAGTCGTTGAGAATCTATGATACGCATGTAAATGTTTAACATTATTACGAGACTCACGTTAGAATGTGGGTCATTCTGTCCTTATTAAGCAGAACGGTATTTTAAGAAAACTGATGTTATTTCTATTACTGTTCCGGTTGTGCTATGCATAACATGATATTAACTTCTGTTTGATTCAATGTATGTTTTGTGACATAATGTTCGTTAATGACATTCTGATTTCCGTCAGTTACAATATTAGCATATGTGTTGATTGGAACTCAATGAGAATGAAATGTTGAAAAGATATACGTACATAGTAGTATGTTCTGGGCGCATAAGGTCATTACGGGCGAAAGGCTATTACATTATTTCGGGCCGATAAGTCGCCTGCTATTTTGAAACTAGACCCGTGTGTGTTTGAGACATCTTTTCAGAATGTAGTTAACCATATACTTCTACAGTTATATACTTTATTGTTTGAGTTGAATATTACATGATTTACTTACTATTATTCACTGAGCTTGACTCACTTTATTTTATGTCTGTTTCTGTAGGCACTCAACCTGGGGGTCAACCTTAACCTGTGGCTTCCGTTACCAGTTGCCAAGCCTTGAGTATCTAGATTCTTAGGTGTTGACCGTTCAAGTTATGGAGTTTTGCTAAGTTTTAATTTGTACCCTAAGTGTTTATTAAGCTTGATGTATATGTATATGTATTTAGCTATCTCCAGATATACGTCAATGTATATTTATCTGCATTATGTTCTGTCTGTGATCCTGGCATAGTAGTGGTAGCTCAATGGATATTATTTTATACTATTATATGATATTAAATGCTTCCGTTCAGGCCCCATAGATAATATTTATCAGGTTTGGTGTCCATTTCGAATGGGTCATGCCCAAATTTTTAGGGGCGGATTTGGGGCGTGACAGCCAGCATGCCACACCACGGCCATGCCAAGCATGCCATGGAACCATCTTGGCAAGCACGCCATGCCACTGTGTCACCCAGCATGCCATGCCAAGCCAGGGCGTTGCCCAGCATGCCAAGGCGGGCATGCCACGCCATGGCCTCGGCCCGCATGTGTTGCCATGGCGTTGCCCAGCATGCTAATGTGGGCATGCCATGCCACGGCCTCGGCCCGCATGCCATGCCTTAGCCTTGGCCAACATGCCATGCCACTGCCTTGGCCAGGCATCCATGCCTTAGCCTTGGCTAACATGCCACGCCACGGTCATGCCAAGCAAGGGATGGCACCGCCTTGGCAAGCATGCCATGCCACTCCGTTGCCCAGCATGCCAGGGCTGTGGTCAGCATGCCAAGGCATGGCGTTGCCCAGCATGCCAAGGTGGGCATGCCATGCCATGCCACGGCCTCGGCCCGCATGCCATGCCACGGCGTTGCCCAGTGTGCCATGCCTTAGCCTTGGCCAACATGCCATGTCACCGCGACGACCAGCATGTCATGCCACCGCAACGGCCAGCATGCCATGCCTTAGCCTTGCCCAACATGCCATGCTAACGCCTTAGCCTTGGCCAGCATGCCACGCCACGGCCACGCCAAGCATGCCACACCACGGCGTTGCCTGGCGTGCCATGCCTTAGCCTTGGCCAGCACACCATGCCACAGCGTTGCCCAGCATGCCAAGGCCGGCATGCCATGCCAAGGCCTCAGACCGCATGCCATGCCACGGCGTTGCTCAGCATGCCATGCCTTATCCTTGGCCTGCATGCCATGCCACCGACACGGCCAGCATGCCATGACACTGCCTTGGCCAACCTGCCATGCCTCAGCCTTGGCCAACATGGCACGCCACGGCCATGCCAACCAAGCCACGGCACCGCCTTGGCAAGCATGCCATGCCACTGCCCTAGCTAGCATGCCATGCCACAGCGTTGTCTAGCATGCATTGCCATGGCCTCGGCCGGCATGCCATGCCACGGCCTCGGCCGACATGCCTTGCCACGGCATTGCCTAGCATGCCATGCCACAGCGTTGCCCAGCGTGCCATGCCTTAGCCTTGGCTAGCATGCTATGCGACGGCATTGCCCAGCATGCCAAGGCTGGCATGCCACGCCACGGCCCCGGCCCGCATGCCATGCCACGGCCTCGGCCCAGCATGCCATGCCACAGCGTTGCCCAGCGTGCCGTGCCTTGGCCTTGGCCAACATGCCATGCAATAGTGTTGCCCAGCATGCCAAGGCTGGCATGCCGTGCCACGGCCTCGGCCCGCATGCCATGCCACGGCGTTGCCCAGCATGCCATGCCTTAGCCTTGGCCAGCATGCCATGCCACGGTGTTGCCCAGCATGCCAAGGCCCGCATGCCATGCCCCGGCCTCGGCCAGTATGCCCTGCCACGGCCTTGGCCCAGCATGCCTTGCCACAGTGTTGCCCAGCATGCCATGCCACAGTGTTGCCCAGCGTGCCAGGCCTTAGCCTCGGCCAGCATGCCATGGCACAACATTGCCCATCATGCCAAGGCCGGCATGCCATGCCACGGCCTTAGCCCGCATGCCATGCCAGGGCCTCGGCCAGCATGCCATGCCACGGCCTCGGCCTGCATGCCTTGCCACGGCTTTGCCTTGCCACGGCTCAGCCCGCACACCTTGCCACGGCCTCGGCCCGCATGCCATGCCACAGCGTCGCCCAGCATGCCAAGGCCCGCATCCCATGCCACGGCCTCGGCCCAGCATGCCTCACCACGGCGTTGCCCAGCATGCCATGCCATAGCGTTGCCCAGTGTGCCAGGCCTTAGCCACCGGTTATGCCACAGCGTTCAAAGATGCCAAGGCGAAATGCCATGCCATCGGCCTACCAAGATGCCCCCGCCACGCTGCCGCAAGATGTTCTCCCATCTACGGCCCGCCCGATGCTTGCCTTGCAAGATGCCTTGCCTCGGCACGCATGCCATGTCACAGCATTGCCCAGCATGCCAAGGACGGCATGCGATGCCACAGCATCGGCCCACATGCCCTGCCACGGCCTCGGCCCGCATGCCTTGCCACGCCCTGCATGCCAAGCCACGGGCTCGGCCCACATGCCTTGCCTCACCAAGATGCCATGCCAATAAGGTTCCAACATGCCAAGGCCGCATGGCATACTGATACGCTGTCTCGGCCGATGCCATGCCACGGTAAATATCGTTCATGCCATGCCACAGCGTTGCCCAGCATGCCAAGGCCGGCATGCCATGCCACGACCTCGGCCCGCATGCCTTGCCAAGGCCTGCATGCCACGCCACGGCCTTGGCCCGCATGCCTATCCTCGGCCCGGATGCCATGCCATAGCGTTGCCCAGCATGCCAAGGCCGGCATGGCATACCACGGCCTCAGTCCGCTTGCCATGCCACGGCCTCGGCCCGCATGCCTTGCCACGGCCTCGGCCCGCATGCCATGCCACAGCGTTGGCCAGCATGCCAAGGTCGGCATGCCATGACATGGCCTCAGCCTGCGTGCCATGCCACGGCGTTGCCCAGCATGCCACGCCTTAGCCTTGGCCAACATGCCATGCCACGGCCTCGGCCCGCATGCCTTGCCACAACCTTGGCCCGCATGCCATGCCACAACCTTGGCTCGCACGCCTTGCCACGGCCTCGGCCCACATGCCATGCCAAAGCGTTGCCCAGTATGCCAAGGCTCGCATCCCATGCCACGGCCCGCATGCCCTGCCACAGCCTCGGCACAGCATGCCTCGCCATGACGTTGCCCAGCATGCCATGCCATAGCGTTGCCCAGTGTGCCAGGCCTTAGCCTCGGCCAGCCTGCCATGCCACAGCGTTGCCCGGCATGACAAGGCAGATGCCATGCCACGGGCTCAGCACACGTGCCATGCCATGCCACAGGCTCGGTACACATGCCATGCCATGGCCTCGGCCACATGCCTTGCCACGGCCTCGGCCCGCATGCCTTGCCACGGCCTGCATGCCACGCCACGGCCTTGGCCCGCATGCCTTGCCTGGGCCCGCATGCCATGCCACAGCGTTACCCAGGATGCCAAGGCCGGCATGGCATACCACGGCCTCGGCCCGCATGCCATGCCACGGCCTCGGCCCGCATGCCTTGCCACGGCCTGCATGCCACGCCACGGCCTCGGCCCGTATGCCTTGCCTCGGCCCGTATGCCATGCCACAGCGTTGCCCAGCATGCCATGCCATGGCCTCGGCCAGCATGCCACGCCTTTGCCTTGGCCAGGATGCCATGCCACAGCCTCGACCCGCATGCCATGCTACGGCGCCTCGGCCCGCATGCCATGCCACGGCGCCTCGGCCAGCATTCCTTGCCATGGCGTTGCCCAGCATTCCATGCCTTAGCCTTGGCCAACATGCCATGCCACTGCCTTGGCTAGCATGTCACGCCACCGCCACGGCCGACATACCATGCCATTGCCTAGGCCAGCATGCCATGCCTTAGCCTTGCCCAACATGCCATGCGAACGCCTTAGCCCTGGCCACATGCCACGCCACGGCCATGCCAATCATGGCACTGCCTTGGCGAACATGCCTTGTCACACCCCAACCCAGCCCCTATAAGTTTGGGCATGACTTAAGCAGAAACAGACAGAATAACCTGTATGGTATAACATTGGGGGCCTGAACGGAAGCATTAAATTTAAAACGACATCTAGAAATATCCATTGAGCAACTATCAACAAGCCAGGACCATCTTAACATTGAACATAAAGTAACACGCACACAAAATGAGGTTACATAAACATTTACAATCCAGCCCAGGTTTTAGGCATACAAAACAATAAATACATATCCCTGACCAGCGATGTGGATACCAAAAATTACATCTACAAGGAAGACTGATCTAATATGTAAGGGTTTCCTCCAGTGCCTGATTATCCTTAGGCTGACAAAAATGCATGAAGTGTGCTAGATCGGCTCCTCAAGCTGGTTCCTACAGAATCAAACAAAACTACAGAATGAGACAAGCTCAGTGAATAGTAGTGCGTAATAATAAAATCACAATGTACAGTAGTATATGCATCAAAACCAAATATCGAGATAACCGATTGGCCTATTAGCCCAGGTAGCCTTGCGGCACAACAGGTAGCCTTACGGCACAGATAGTCTTTCGACTCAGGTAGCCTTGCGGCACAGATAGTCTTTCGACTCAGGTAACCTTGCGGCACAGATAGATAACTATGGTGCTCACATTTCAGTTCCAGATCAACCCATAAGTTATGATCTTATCTTACAGAAAACTGATACATAAATATATGTATAATGCACTATTACTCACAGTGTTGTGGTGGCGTATGAGTTCCTTCTGGAGTGTGCCCTACACACAACATAACCAATAAATTAGTATTCTTTTCCTTTAAAATCGATTCATATGCCTCCACACTTTTATAAAGCTATAATTTCTTAAGACCCATCAGAAAAGAATATTCTAATAACACCAAAGAGTCAAACACAAAAAACTGAACAAAACATATTTTCTTCTTTGAAGTAGCTTTGTCTCGCCGAGCGACAAAGGTAATGCCGCCAAAATCTTGATGGTCAATTTTACGCCGGCGTACATGTCCCCCGCTCGAGCGGACAGGGTAACTTTCAGAAAACTGCTGGAAGGTGTATTTTCCGCTCGGCGGCCCGACCCCACTCGGCGACGTCGACCCAAATTCAGGGCAGCCCGATTTCAAGCCAAAATTCATCATTCAAACTCAATTTTTATGAAATCAAGGGTCAAATTCAAGCAATACATTCACCTAACAACACCAAAACATAAATTAAAGCTTAATCACATCAAGTTAGGCCAAATTAGAGGCTTTAACAAGTCACTATTTCCACAAATCCCATCCAATGTTCCAAGTACATTCAAGTTCTACAAATTCAACAAACATAGCACCTAGTAGTAACATATTGGCATGGATTAATGCTATAGAAACAAAGATTGATGTCCAAGGTGTCAAGGCACCAAATCAATGAGAAACCCCAATGGATCAAACCTAGATTATCCATGAATCAACACAAGCATGAGATGAAATTCTTGAGAAGTTAAACTAGAAATTTGGTTACCTTAACCTCAATCTCCCAATCCTACTAATGGATGAGCTTCTTTGGTGAGTCAAAGTTATTTTCCCCCAATTCTTCTCCTTCAACTCTCACGTTCCTCTCTTCCTTTCTTTCTCAAAGTAAGCCACGTTTTTTGATCTCAACTCAACAAGTCTTAGATAGATATACAATATATATATATATATAAGGGCATAAAAGACGAAAATCAATCGCTTTAGGGTGCCGAAATAAAAATTTCACAGAAAATCCCCTTATAGCTTAAAAATCATGTAGATTCCAAATATCAAATCAATTTCTGCAAATTAAATCTCTACGATGCTCAATTTCCATTTTAAGTGATTCAAGTGTAACAGATACGTTCTAATTCAACAGATAGAAACTCATTTTTCCAAGTTCCATGCTCTTTTACTATATTTTCACATAGTTTTTCACAATAACATTCAAAGACACAGAACAGGAGATTATAAAGACAGCAGAATCAGATATGATGGTCGGGGTATTACACTTTTCCCCCTTTATTTAAGTTTGGTCCTCCAAACTTGCTTTTACCTTAGGACGAAAACAGATACGGATATTGATTTTGCATTTCATCCTCTTTTTCCCAGGTTGCCTCAGTTCCGTAGTGCTCTTGCCACTCCACTTTTACCATTGGAATTTCCCGGTTCCGTAACTGTTTCACCTGACGATCCAGAATTCGGAGCGGTTTTTCTTCATATGTTAACCTGTCGGTTAGCTCAATCTGATGATAGTCAATAATATGGGATGGATCTGGAAGGTACTCTCGGAGCATAGAAACATGAAATACATTATGAACCTGACTCAGATGTGGCGGAAGGGCGACTCGGTAAGCTACTGTCCCAACTTTCTGTAAAATCTGAAAGGGACCGACATATCGGGGTGTTAGCTTACCCTTCTTTCCAAATCTTGGGTGGCCTTTCATTGGGGTGACTTTCACAAAGACATGACTGTTTTCATCAAATTCCAAATTCCTTCGTCGGTTATCTGCGTAACTCTTCTGCCGGCTTTGAGCAGTTTTCAGCCTTTCTCGAATAATCTTCACTTTCTCAGTAGTTAATTGAACAATCTCTGGCCCTAACAAAGGCCTATCTCCTACCTCAGCCCAGCACACTGGTGAGCGACACGGTCTCCCATACAGGGCTTCATAAGGTGCCATTTGAATACTCGAATGGTGGCTATTATTATACGCGAATTCAATCAATGGTAGATGAGTCTCGGCTCTCTTGAAAATCCGAACACACAATCGGCATATCTTCTAATGTGCGAATCGTCCTTTCGGATGTCCATCGGTTTGAGGATGGAAAGCCGTGAACTTCAATTGCACCCATTGCATTCTCAGAGACTCGCCAAAACCGTGACACAAATTTTGGATCTCTGTCAACACAATTGAAACCGGGACTCCGTGAAGCCTTACAATTTCATCTATATAGAGCAAAGCAAGTTTGTCGGCGTTATATTGGGTCTTCACCGGCAAGAAATGGGCGGATTTGGTTAATCGGTCAACAATAACCCATATCGAATTCATACCTCGAGGCGTCCGTGGTAATCCCACTACAAAATCCATCGTTAGGTCTTCCCATTTCCACTCCGGAACTGGAAGGGGTTGTAGCAACCCTGCGGGTTTCTGATGTTCTGCTTTAACTTGCTGGCACTGTAAACATTGAGATACAAACTTTGCAATCTCCCTCTTCATATTTGGCCACCAGAAATGTTGTTTCAAATCTTGGTACATTTTGGTACTTCCTGGATGTATTGAGACTCTCGAGGCATGTGCTTCTTTCATCAACTTCCGTTTAAGTCCTACCACATTAGGGACACACACCCGACTCTGAAATTTAAGCACGGAATTGGCCAAAGTAAATCCCAGTTTCGGTTTTGTCTCCATTTCACTACATATTTTCTTGAGGGCGTCGTCCTCCATTTGACGTATCTTGATCTCCTCCAGTAATGCCGGTTGAGCCATCATTGCCGCTATTGTTGCTCTTTGCCCAGGTAGTATTAAGTCAATTTCCATCTTATTCAGATCCCCTATCAATTCTTTACGTTCTGTCAATAGACTCGCCAGTATTCCCATATTTTTCCGACTGAGTGCTCACCGTGTTAGCTTTGCCAGATGGTAGTGAAGTCGCAAATCATAGTCTTTAATAAGTTCTAGCCACTGCTATAGCATATTCAACTCCTTTTGGGTGAAGAGGTATTTGAGGCTTTTATTATCAGTTTAAATTTCACAATAATTCCCATACAGATAATCTCGCCAAATCTTTAACGCAAAGACAACTGCTGCTAATTCAAGGTCATGTGTGGGATAATTTTTCTCATGGGGTTTAATTGGCCGAGGCGTGGCGATAACTCTTCCGCTCGCATAAGAACACAACCAGTCCCTTATGTGAAGCGCCATCAGAATTACAAATCCCTCGTTACCAGATGGTAATGCAAGAATCGGGGCGGTAGTTAACTTCGTTTTTAATTCCCGGAAAGCAAATTCTCTCTGTTCAGTCCATTCAAATGCAATGCCCTTCTTCGTTAGCTGCGTAAGTGGTACAGCAATCTTAGAAAAGTCTTGGACAAATCTCCGATAATAACCTGCTAGTCCCATAAAACTGCGCACTTCAGTTACATTAGTCGGGGTTGGCCAGTTTACAATTGCCTCAATCTTACTTGGATCCACGGAAACTCCTTCTTTAGTTATGACATGCCCCAGAAATGCCACTTCATGCAGCCAAAATTCACACTTCTTCAGTTTTGCGTACAGCTTCTTTTCTCGGAGAGTTTGGAGGATTCGACGAAGATGATTCTCATGAGCTTCTACATTCCCAGAATAAATAAGGATGTCATCTATAAAGACCACTACAAACTCATCCAGATAAGGTTTGAAAACTCGGTTCATCAGATCCATAAATGCTGCTGGTGCGTTTGTAACCCCAAAGGGCATAACCAAAAATTCATAATGACCGTAGCGGGTTCGGAAGGCTGTCTTCTCGACATCTTCGGCTTTGACTTTCAATTGATGATACCCGGACCGCAAATCAATCTTAGAGAAAACCTGCGCCCCTTGTAACTGATCAAATAAATCATCAATTCTCGGTAAAGGATACTTGTTTTTGATCGTTACTTTATTAAGCTCCCGGTAATCTATGCATAAACGAAGTGTCCCGTCTTTCTTCTTCACAAACAGGACTGGTGCACCCCAGGGAGAGACACTCGGACGAATAAACCCTTTATCCAGTAAATCTTGAAGCTGACCCTTCAATTCCTTCATTTCAGCTAAAGCCATTCGATACGGAGTTTTAGAGATGGGTTGAGTTCCAGGTAATACATCAATTGTGAACTCTATTTCACGGTCCACTAACTCTCCCGGCAGTTCCTTTGGGAAGACATCCGGAAAGTCACAAACGACCGGAATCGCATCAATATTTTCATTCTCTACTGGGCCTCCCAGAACATTACACAAATACCCCCGACATCCTTTTTGAATCAATTTGTAAGCCTTAGCTGCAGAGATCACATACGGTGGTGATGTCACTTCTTGACCCTGGAAAATAGTTTCTAACTGACCCGGAGGGTGGAATTTAATTTGTTTCATTAGGCAATCTATGGTAGCCCCGTATTCTCCCAACCAATCCATCCCCAAAATAATATCAAATGAAGTCATATCAAGTGGAACTAAATTAGCATATACACGAGCATTTCCAATGAGAATTTCACAAGTAGGATAGACAGAAGTACAGATCAAGGAAGTCCCCATAGGCGATGTAACACGCAACACATAGGCTAATTCTATTTCAGGTTTATCTAAGTTCTTTGCAAATTGCTTTGACACAAAAGAGCAGGTAGAGCCAGAATCAAACAAAACATCAGCAGAGTGGCCATAAACTGTAAATGTACCTGACACCACTGTTGTTGCATTCTGTATATCTCCCGGAACCAACGCAAATACCCTACCTTGCTTCATGGTGTCCTTGTTATTATTTGGTTTGACAGTTGATTTGGCACTAGGAGTCGGTGTAGACCCAACTGAACTTGTGGCGGCCTTACTACCGGGTTGTTGATTCCTTTGTGGACAGTCCCTAATCAAATGTCCTATTTTTCCACACCGGAAACAAGCTCCAGTTGACCGATGACAAACCCCACGATGTTTCAACCCACATTCCTGACACTCAGGAGTCGAATTCTGAGAAGTTGTACTGGTAAAGTTGCCCGAATTCTGCTTTTTATTTGGTGTAGTGGTTGATCCCTTAGACCATTGAGTATTTTGCCTCTTCCCTTTCCATTCAGAAATCCGAGTCTGAGTAGCCAAATTTCCTTCGCGATGATGACGCTCCAAGACATCAACGTACGTCGGTAACTTCAACACATTGATCCGATCCTGAATGGCATTCCGTAATCCTCCCTCGAATTTCCGCGCCTTTTTGTACTCTGTGTCTACCATGTGAGGTGCAAACCGAGCTAGTTCGGCAAACTGGGCTTCATACTCAGCTACAGTTTTGTTTCCTTGTCTCAATGTTTCAAACTCAGTTACTTTCTTGTCTCGCATACTCTGAGGAAAATATTTGTCATAGAATAACACTAAGAACCTGTCCCAAATCAACCCAGGATGCATTGTTCTGGTAAGCATCCACCACCTCCGTGCTTCCTCTTCAAGCGTGAAAGCGGCAAGCTGCACTTTCTGAACTTCAGTACAAGGGAAGACTTCGAATAATTTCTCTATCCCTAGCACCCATGCCTCCACCTTCATTGGTTCAATTCCTCCTTTGAACGAAGGTGGTTTCATCTTTTTAAACTCCCGTGTAAGTGTGATGGTACGGTCCTCAGCGTGAATATCTTGCATTACAGGTGGGGGTACTGGCGGGGGTGGTGGCTGAGGTTGTTGTTGCTGTTGCTGTTGTTGTCATAGAGTTTCAGCCATATCTCTCATCATTCTTTCCATCCTATCCAACCGTACCGAGGTAGCATCTTCTGGCTCATCAGCCCTTGTTCTCACCATAGTCTACAAAACAAATCATTATTCCATACACAAAGGTGTACAAAGAAGTCAAATTGTTAGCATTAGGGTTAGCAGAAATCATATCACGTTGCTATCATTCCTACCTTCCTGTATGATGCCTACTACACTAGACATCCTAACGCTCAATGGATCAGTGTGTGAGATAGCAACTCGTGCTCTGATACCACTTGTCACACCCCAACCCAGCCCCTATAAGTTTGGGCATGACTTAAGCAGAAACAGACAGAATAACCTGTATGGTATAACATTGGGGGCCTGAACGGAAGCATTAAATTTAAAACGACATCTAGAAATATCCATTGAGCAACTATCAACAAGCCAGGACCATCTTAACATTGAACATAAAGTAACACGCACACAAAATGAGGTTACATAAACATTTACAATCCAGCCCAGGTTTTAGGCATACAAAACAATAAATACATATCCCTGACCAGCGATGTGGATACCAAAAATTACATTTACAAGGAAAACTGATCTAATATGTAAGGGTTTCCTCCAGTGCCTGATTATCCTTAGGCTGACAAAAATGCATGAAGTGTGCTAGATCGGCTCCTCAAGCTGGTTCCTACAGAATCAAACAAAACTACAGAATGAGACAAGCTCAGTGAATAGTAGTGCGTAATAATAAAATCACAATGTACAGTAGTATATGCATCAAAACCAAATATCGAGATAACCGATTGGCCTATTAGCCCAGGTAGCCTTGCGGCACAACAGGTAGCCTTACTTACTTACGGATAGTCTTCGACTCGGTAGCCTTGCGGCGCAGAGATAGTCTTCGACTCGGTAGCCTTGCGGCAGATAGTCTTCGACTCGGTAGCCTTATGCACAGATAGTCTTTCGACTCGGGTAGCCTTGCGGCACGATAGTCTTCGACTCGGGTAACCTTATGCGACAGATAGATAACTATGGTGCTCACATTTGATTCGAGATCAACCCATAAGTTATGATCTTATCTTCTGAAAACTGATACATAAATATATGTATAATGCACTATTACTCACAGTGTTGTGGTGGCGTATGAGTTCCTTCTGAAGTGTGCCCTACACACAACATAACCAATAAATTAGTATTCTTTTCCTTTAAAATCGATTCATATGCCTCCACACTTTTATAAAGCTATAATTTCTTAAGACCCATCAGAAAAGAATATTCTAATAACACCAAAGAGTCAAACACAAAAAACTGAACAAAACATATTTTCTTCTTTGAAGTCAGCCTCGCTCGGCGACAAAGTGTAATCTAAAAAAATCTTGATGGTCGATTTTACGCCGATACATACATGTCCCCGGGCGGACAGGGTAACTTTCAGAAAACTGCTGGAAGGTGTATTTTCCCGCTCGAGCGGCCCTGACCCCCGCTAGAGCGGACGTCGACCCAAATTCAGGGCAGCCCGATTTCAAGCCAAAATTCATCATTCAAACTCAATTTTTATGAAATCAAGGGTCAAATTCAAGCAATACATTCACCTAACAACACCAAAACATAAATTAAAGCTTAATCACATCAAGTTAGGCCAAATTAGAGGCTTTAACAAGTCACTATTTCCACAAATCCCATCCAATGTTCCAAGTACATTCAAGTTCTACAAATTCAACAAACATAGCACCTAGTAGTAACATATTGGCATGGATTAATGCTATAGAAACAAAGATTGATGTCCAAGGTGTCAAGGCACCAAATCAATGAGAAACCCCAATGGATCAAACCTAGATTATCCATGAACCAACACAAGCATGAGATGAAATTCTTGAGAAGTTAAACTAGAAATTTGGTTACCTTAACCTCAATCTCCCAATCCTACTAATGGATGAGCTTCTTTGGTGAGTCAAAGTTATTTTCCCCCAATTCTTCTCCTTCAACTCTCACGTTCCTCTCTTCCTTTCTTTCTCAAAGTAAGCCACGTTTTTTGATCTCAACTCAACAAGTCTTAGCTAGATATACAATATATATATATATATATATAAGGGCATAAAAGACGAAAATCAATCGCTTTAGGGTGCCGAAATAAAAATTTCACAGAAAATCCCCTTATAGCTTAAAAATCATGTAGATTCCAAATATCAAATCAATTTCTGCAAATTAAATCTCTACGATGCTCAATTTCCATTTTAAGTGATTCAAGTGTAACAGATACGTTCTAATTCAACAGATAGAAACTCATTTTTCCAAGTTCCATGCTCTTTTACTATATTTTCACATAGTTTTTCACAATAACATTCAAAGACACAGAACAGGAGATTATAAAGACAGCAGAATCAGATATGAGGGTCGGGGTATTACATGCCTTGCCACTGTCCTGCCCAGCATTACATGCCACGACCTCGGCAAGCATGCCATGCCAAGGCCGCGGGCAAGGGCAAGGGCAAGGCCACAGGCAAGGGCAAGGCCTAGGCCGAGGGCAAGGCCACGGGCAAGGGCAAGGCCACGGGCAACGCCAAAGCCACAGGCAAGGGCAAGGCCACGAGCAAGGGCAAGGGCAAGGGCAAGGCCACGAGCAAGGGCAAGGGCAAGGCCAAGGCCAAGGCCACGGGAACGCCAAGGCCACAGGCAAGGCCAAGTCCACGGGCATGGGCAAGGCCACGGGCAAGGCAAAGGCCAAGGACACAGGCAAGGGCAAGGCCATGGGCAAGGGCGAGGCCAAGGCCACGGGCAAGGCCATGGCCAAGGCGAAGGCCGCGGGCAAGGGCCAGGGCCAAGGCCATGGCATGCCACCGCCTCGGTTGCTCTTTTTTAACATGATTCTTTTATATTCTTACCTAAACCATGCCACACAATTAAAAATGCACTACAATTAATTTTACATGCCATCCCCTATTTTTTTGCAATTTTTCTAGATTCTTTTGAATTTTTTAAGCCTTTATTTGGACATAAAAATCAAAATAAAATAAATAAAAATTTTAAAAATGATGTAATAATTTCAATAATTACTAGTGCCTCCTCCTTTAATTATTGGAAATTTTCCATAATTTGTTGATTATTTTTAGTAATTATTATTATTTTTTAATTATTAAAATCAAAATAAATTAAAATAAAACATTCCGGCGGCCAAATATTTTTTTTTCAATTTTTTTTATGGTGTATTAAATTATTTCCAACAACTTTCATGTTGAAAGTTTTGGCAAAAAACCATTACTTTTTAAAAAAACCCCATTCTGACTCCTCGAGCATGGGTGATGTTTCCTCTCGCCAGATTGAAAAGGGCTTAATAGGCTATTATAAGGGGGGGCACCTCCCTCGCCAGGCAAGGCCAGCGCCAGCTATGCCATGCTGCACGCCACGGCGCGGCATGCACGGGCTTAGCCATGCCAGACGCTGCTCGTCCGCGCCAGTAACTGGACGGACGACCGGCTCGGCCGTGGCCTGGCCTTGGGCGGCTGAGTGGGTTCTGGGCAGCATGGCATGGCATGGCATGCGTGCGGTGTGGGCAGCATGGCATGGTGTGCATGCGGCGTGGGCGGCTTGGCATGCGCACGGCCTGGGCAGCTCGGCATTGTATGCCCGCAGCGTAGGCGGCCTGGGTAGCTCGGCATGGGCGGCCTAGCATGTGCGTGGCCTGGGCAGCACGGCATCGCATGCTCGCAGCGTGGGTGGCCTGGGTAGCATGGCTTGGCATGCGGCGTGGCTAGGCTGCGGCTCGTGGCATACCGCTGCGTGGTCTTTTGATCGCTGCGTGCGGGCACATGGTCACGCCCGCCTTAGCACGCCTTCGCACGCAACGCACGTCTAATGATAAGAACCGTAGCCAAAACCAGCAGGATGCCATCCCAAGGCCAAGGTCAGCAGCATGCCATGCCACGGCCAAGGCAGCCATGCCAAAGCCAGCAGCATGCCATGCCAATGCAGCCAAGCCAAAGCTAGCAGCATGCCATGCCAAGGCCAAGGCCAGCAGCATGCCATGCCACGGCCAAGGCAGCCAAGCCCAAGCCAGCAGCACGTCGTGCCAAGGCCAAGTGTCACGCCCCGAGAATTTATGTGACACAAGGAGCAGCGTGGGCGATATGCTGAAGGTGCTGGAAGGTTCCGGAAGGAGAGAGATCAACCTAGAGGATGCTGGAAGACTCTAGAAGTTGGTGGAAGGGTCTGGAGTGGTGTAGAAGATTCCGGAATGTGGTGGAAGAGTCCAGCAGAGTCTAGATGGGTCTGGAACATCATAGATTATCCGGGAGAAGCCTACCATGTACTGCACTAGTGTAAGAGAGTTCTAGATTGTAGTAGATAGGGTAGTTGTCCTAGATAGTTCTATGGAGTGTTCTAGATGAGGGCTTGTAGCCCTTGGATCAAAATGATCCTAGCCGTCCATTGGGGAGGAGGATGGCTATATAAGGGTGAGGGATCTCATTTGCTAGGCACCTAGAGACCTGGAGATCCAAGAGAGCTCTAAGAGTGAAGCACTTGTGAGTGTGAGAGCCTCGTAAAGCTTTGTACACGACTATACTTGTAAAGTTAACTTGTACAGTGAAGTCACTCTTCCACCTAGACCTTGTGTGTGTTAGTGTGGTTGAGTGGGTAAGGCTGACTTAGGTGCAACCAGGAGGGTTGAAAGCATCTAAGGCCACACGGTAGGCTCGCGAAGTCTATGTCCGTGACAGTTGGTATCATAGCAAAGGTGTACATGGCTACGTCTGGTGACGAAGGGAACGTCCCCAGAGTGAGGAAGCTCTCAATGAAGGACTCGATGGCGGCATTGGAGGCACGACTCGAGGGGATGATGGAGAGTGTGGAAGAGTGTTTTATTAGACTTGAGGAAGCGCTAGTTGGCCTTGGTAAGCCCACATCTCATATCAGTGACTTTTTCTCCTATTTTGCTAGTTTGGTTGCTAGGGTGGAAGAGCTGGAGGAGAAGGTGGACTCCTTTGAGGGAAGGGTGAATTCGTCTCGCTTCGAGGTAGCTAGAGACAGTCCAACCCAGCAAAAGGCCGTGGAAGCAAGAGTAGCTAGCTTGGAGTTGGAGTTGGAGTTGTGCAAGAAGGCCATCGTCGCTAGCAATGGAGTGAGTTTTGCTCCAGCCAGGAGGAAAGGTTCGTGCGCCTGAATCTAAGAGCTATGAGGGTGCGGGGAATGCCCAAGAGAGCCATGCGAAAGGTGGGAGGTAGTCTCCTCAGACCACCGAGGATGAGCACAGTGATGGCGAGGCCCAGAAGAGATGGAAACGCCGAGGGAATGGGCAACGCACCGTATCTCCGAGGAAGAGGGGGCAGCTTGAGTGTTTCCTATGCAACGGACCGCACATGGTGAGAAACTGCCCAAAGAAGAAGAAACAGCTGAGTGCCATGAAGAAGAAGGGAAAGAAGGAGGCAAGAGACTCCGAGAGTGAAGACCCTTCAGAGAGGGAGGCACAGCTGGGGAGCATCCATCTTCTTGGGTCGATATCCCAGAAGAGTGGAGAGATGCCAGAGCCGAGGCACATCCAAAAGAAGGATGAGCGGTGTGCGGAGGTGAAGGCTAAGGGGAAAAATTCACATGCGCAGGAGAAGAGAGGTGCCACTCTAAGCTTTGAGTGCACCGACGAGGCTAAGAGGCTGGGCTTGAAGAGGAAAGGGCGGCTCGAGTGTTTCCTGTGCAACAGACCGCACATGGTGAGAGACTGCCCGCAAAGGAAGGCACTTGTAGGGATGTAGCAGAGTGGGCTGCATGGCAAGGACAAGGAGAAAGCACTTGCAGGGATGCAGCAGAGTGGGCCGCATGGCAAGGGCAAAGAGGCAAGCACCAGCACCAGCGGACACAGATCATATCGAGACGTGGTGGCTCAGTATGCTTCTGCGTGACGAAGGCGTCACGAGATTGGGTGGGGGGGAGTGTCATGCCCCGAGAATTTATGTGACACAAGGAGCAGCGTGGGCGGAATGCTGAAGGCGTTGGAAGGTTTCGGAAGGATGGAGACAAACCTAGAGGATGCTGGAAGACTCTAGAAGCTGGTGGAAGGGTCCGTAGTGGCCTAGAAGATTCCAGAATGTGGTGGAAGAGTACAGCAGAGTCTAGATGGGTCTGGAACATCATAGATTATCCTGGAGCAGCCAACCACGTACTACACTAGTGTAAAAGAGTTCTAGATTGTAGTATATAGGGTAGTTGTCCTAGATAGTTCTATGGAGTGTTCCAGATGAGAGTTTGTAGCTCTTGGATCAAAATGATCCTAGTCGTACATTGGGGAGGAGGATGGCTATATAAGGGTGAGGGATCTCATTTGCTAGGCACCTAGAGACCTGGAGATCCAAGAGAGCTCTAAGAGTGAAGCAGTTGTGAGTGTGAGTGTGAGAGCCTTGTAAAGCTTTGTACACGACTATTCTTGTAAAGTTAACTTGTGTGTTAGTGTGGTTGAGTGGGTAAGGCTGACTTCGGTGCAAGCAGGAGGGTTGAAAGCATCTATGGCCGCATGGTAGGCTTGCGAAGTCTAAGTCTGTGACACAAGGCCAAGGCCAGCAGCATGCCATGCCACGACCAAGGCAGCCAAGCCAAAGCCAGCAGCATGCCATGCCAAAGCCAAGGCTAGCAGCATGCCATGCCACGGCCAAGGCAGCCAAGCCCAAGCCGTCAGCATGCCAAGCCACGACCAAGGCCAGCAGCAAGCCATGCAACGGCCAAGGTAGCCCAGCCAAAGCCAGCAGCATGCCATGCCAAGGCCAAGGCCAGCAGCATGGCATCCCACGGCTAAGGCAGCCAAGCCAAACCCAACAGCAGGCCATGCCAAGACCAAGCCCAGCAGCATGCCACGCCAACCAAGGCGTAAGCCAAACCCAAAGAAGATGCCATGCCAAGGCTAAGGCCAAGCCAAAGATGCCATGCCACGGCAAGGCAGCCTTACCAAACCAGCCAGAAGCATGCCATGCCAAGGCCAAGGCGAGCAGTATGACATGCCACGGCCAAGGCAGCCAAGCCAAAGCCAGCAGCATGCCATGCCAAGGCCAAGGCGAGCAGCATTCCATGCCACGGCTAAGGCAGATAAGCCCAAGCCAGCAACATGCCATGCCAAGGCCAAGGCCAGCACCATGCCATGCCACGAGCAATGCAGCCAAGCCAAAACCCGCAGCATGCCATGCCAAGGCCAAGGCCAAGGCCAGCAGCATGCCATGCCACAGCCAAGGCAGGCAAGCCAAAGCCAACAGCAGGCCTTGCCAAGGCCAAGGCCAAGGCCAACAGCATGCCGTGCCAAGGCCAAGGCCAAGGCCAGCAGCATGCCATACCACGGCCAAGGCTATAAGCCAAAGCCAAAGATGCCATGCCAAGGCCAAGGCCATGCCAAGATGCCAAAAAGCCGTGGCAGCATGCCATGCCAAGGGCGCCAAGCGAAAGCGACATGGCATGCCACGCCAAGGCGACAGCAAAAGCCAGCAGCGTGCCATGGCAAGGCCAAGGCGACCAGCATGCCATGCCACAGCTAAGGCAGACAAGCCCAAGCCAGCAGTATGCCATGCCAAGGACAAGGCCAGCACCATGCCATGCCACGGCCAAGGCAGCCAAAGCCCAAGCCAGCAGCATGCCATGCCAAGGCCAAGGCCAGCAGCATGCCATGCCACGACCAAGGCAGCCAAGACAAAGCCAGTAGCATGCCATGCCAAGGCCAAGGCCAAGTCTAGCAGCATGCCATGCAATAGCCAAGGCAGCCAAGCCCAAGCCAGCAGCATTCCATGCCAAGGCCGAGGCCAACAGCATGCCATGCCACAACCATGGCAGCCAAGCCGAAGCCAGCAGCATGCCATGCCAAGGCCAAGGCCAGGTCTAGCAGCATGCCATGCCACAGCCAAGGCAGTCAAGCCAAAGCCAGCAGCATGCCATGCCAAGGCCAACAGCATGTCATGCCAAGGCCAAGGCCAAGGCCAGCAACATACCATACAACGGGCAAAGCCGCGAAGCCAAAGGGAGCAGCATGCCATGCCAAGGCGAAGGCCAGCAGCATGCCATGCCACGGCCAAGGCCAGGTCTACCATCATGCCATGCCACAACCAAGGCAGCCAAGCCAAAGCCAGCAGCATGCCATGCCAAGGCTAAGGCCAAGGCCAACAGCATGCCATGCCAAGGCCAAGGCCAAGGCCAGTAGCATGCCATACCACGGCCAAGGCCGCTGGTTAAAGGGAGCAAAGATGCCATGCCAAGGCCAGGCCGGCTGACATGCCATGCCAAGGCAAGCCAAAGCCAGTAGCATGTCATGGCAAGGCCAAGGCCAGGTCTAGCATCATGCCATGCCACAACCAAGGCAGCCAAGCCAAAGCCAGCAGCATGCCATGCCAAGGCTAAGGCCAAGGCCAACAGCATGCCATGCCAAGGCCAAGGCCAAGGCCAGCAGCATGCCATACCACGGCCAAAGCCGCCAAGCCAAAGGGAGCAGCATACCATGCCAAGGCCAAGGCCAGCAGCATGCCATGCCACGGCCAAGGCAGCCAAGCCAAAGCCAGCAGCATGCCATGCCAAGGCCAATGCCAAGGCAGCCAGGCCAAAGCCAGCATCATGCCATGCCAAGGCCAAGGCGAAGGCCAACAGCATTCCATGCCAAGGCCAAGGCCAAGTCCAGCAGCATGCCATGCCACGGCCAAGGCAGCCAAGCCTAAGCCAGCAGCATGCCATGCTAAGGCCAAGGCCAGCAGCATGCCTTGCCACGGCCAAGGCAGCCAACCCAAAGCCAACATGCCATGTTGAGGCCAAGGCCAGCAACATGCCATGGCACGGCCAAGTCAGCCATGCCAAAGCCAGCAGCATGCCATGACAAAGCCAAGGCCAAGGCCAGCCACATGACGTGCTAAAGCCAAGGCAGCCAAGCCTAAGCTAGCAGCATGTCATGCCAAGGCCAAGGCCAGCAGCATGCCATGCCATGCAACGGCCAAGGTAGCCTAGCCAAAGGCACCAGCATGCCATGCCACGGCCAAGGCAGCCAAGCCTAAACCAGTAGCATGCCATGCCAAGGCCAAGGTCAAGGCCAGCAGCATGCCATGCCAAGGCCTGCGACATGCCATATACCGGCACACGGCGACGACCCGATGCAAAGCCCGAACCATGACATGCCATCATGGGTGCCTAGGCCAAGGCCAGCAACAAGCCATGCTAAGGCCAGGGCCAGCAGCAAGCCATGCCATGCCAAGGCCGACAGCATGCCATGGCATGGCCTTGGCAAGAACATCGCATGCCACTGCCTTGTCAAGCATTCCTTGTCCCTCGTGTAATCGCCATTGGGTTTGGCTTTGGCTTATGTATAGGTTGCCTTGCGAAATGAATGTCCCTCAAGTAATAGCCATTTGGTTGGCTTTGACATGCGAACGAGTTGGCAGTGCTTTCCTAGTGGAAGCTTGTTACGAAAAGTATGTCGCTCGAAAGTTGCCTCGGAAGTATGCTTGCTTGGCTTCTCTAAGTGTTTTTGCACGTTCGTCAGGCTTTTTAGTCCTTTGGGTTGTGATTCGCATTTTTTAATTATTTATTTACTCAAGAAAAATAAAGTAAATTAAATAAAAAGTAAAAAAATAATTAAAAAAATTACTATAATTACTAGTGCCTCATCCTATAATTATTGGAACTTTTCTAAAATTTTTTGAAATTTTTTTGTAATTTTTATTATTTTTTACGCGTTAAAGTCGAAATAAATTAAAATAAAGTATTACGGTAGCAAAATATTTTTTTTCAATTTTTTTTATGGCGTCTTTAATTATTTCCTACAACTTTCGTGTCGAAAAAGGGCTTAACAAGCTACTATAAGGGGGGGCACCTCCCTTAAGGCTGGCCAACATGGCCAGGCCATAGGCTACGCCTATGCCTAGGCGGGCGCTTGGCACATGCCATTGCTTGGCTTGTGGCATTGAAACTCCATAGCCAAGCACAGGATGTGTCGAGTGGCGGCCCGCAGTGGTGGCGATGGCACGTCGGCCTTGGTCAGCATGCTATGCCACAGCCTTGGCAAGCATGTCATGCCAGGTCCTTGGCCAGCGGCACACCATGCCACAGCCTTGGCCAGCTGCGTGGCATGGCAAGGCCTCGGCCAGCAGCATGTCATGCCACGGCCTCGGCCAGCAGCATGCCATGCCACGGCCTCGGCCAGCAGCATGCCATGCCAAGGCCTCAGCCAGCAACATGGCATGCCACGGCCTCAACCAGCAGCATGCCATACCAAAGCCTCGACCAGCAGCATGCCATGCCACGGCCTTGGCCAGCTGCATGCCATGCCACAGCCTTGGCCATCGTGCTATGCTACGGCCTTGGCCAGCAGCATGCCATGCCAACGCCTAGCCTAGCGGCATGCCATGGCACAGCCTTGGCCAGCGGCATGCCATGCTAAAGCCTTGGCCAGCAGCATGCCATGCCACTGCCTTGTCCAGCAGCATGCCATGCCAAAGCCTTGGCCACCAGCATGCCATGCCACAACCTTGGCCAGCAACGTGCATGGCAAAGCCTTAGCCAGCAGCATGCCATGCCACGGCCTTGGCCAGCAGCATGCCATGCCAACGCCTTGGCCAGAAGCATGCCATGCCAAAGCCTTGGCCAGTAGCATGCCATGCCACGGCCTTGGCTAGTAGCATGGCATGCCATGCCAAAGCCTTGGCCAGCAGCATAGCTTTCCACGAACTTGTCCAGCTGCATGCCATGGCATGCCATGCCACGGCCTTGGGCAGCAACATTCCGTGCCTAGGTCCTTGGCCAGCAGCATGCCATGCCAAAGCCTTGGCCAGCATGCCATGCCAACGCCTTGGCCAGCAACATGCCACGCCAACGCTTCGGCC
>CM045770.1:153927330-153944830 GCA_025200525.1 Camellia lanceoleosa | reverse complement strand
AGCAGCGTGCCATGCCAAGTCCATGGCCAGCAGCATTGCATGCGACAGACAAGGCAGCTATGCCAAAGCCAGGAGCATGCCATGCCAAGGCCAAGGCCAGCTGCATGCCATGCCAAGGCCAAGGCCAACAGCATGCCATGCCATGCCCAAGGCAACCAAGCCGAAGCCAATGGCATGCCGTGCCAAGGCCAAGGCCAACAGCATGCCATACCATGGCCAAGGCAGCCAAGCCCATGCCAGCCGCTTGCCCAGCAAGGCCAAGGCTAGTAGCATGCCATGGCAAGGCCAAGGCCAGCAGCATGCCATGCCACGGCCAAGGCAGCCAAGCCAAAGCCAGCAGCATGCCCTATTAAGGCCAAGGCAATGACATGCCATGATCTGGCAAAGCGGAAAGGCCAAGCGACATGCCATGCCACGGCCAAAGCGGCAAGCAAGCCCGGCATGCCATGCCAAGCCCAAGGCCAAGGCCAGCAGTATTCCATGCCACGACCAAGGCAGCCAAGCCAAAGCTAGCAGCCTGCCATGCCATGGCCAAGGCGTGACATGCCATGCCATGACCAAAGCGACTAATCAAAGCGGTGCATGCCATGCCTAAAGCCGGCCAAGCCATGCCATGCCAAGCCGGTAAGCCAAAGCTGAGAATGCCATGCCAAGGCCAAGTCGATGAGGTGCCATGCCATGGCCAAAGCGACAAAAGCAGCAATGCCATGCGATGCACGAAGCTAGCGACATGCCATGCCACGACCAAGCGACCAAGCCAAAGCGGCTGACATGCCATGCCAAGGCCAAGGCCAGCAGCATGCCATGCCGTGGGCAAGCCAGCCGAGCCAAAAGTAGCAGCTTGCCATGGCAAAGCCTAGGCCAGCAGCATGCCATGCCAAGGCCAACTGTCACGGACTTAGACTTCGCAAGCCTACCGTGCGGCCTTAGATGCCTTCAACTGTCTTTGTTGCACCTAAGTCAGCCTTACCCACTCAACCACACTAACTGACATAGTTTAGGTGGAAGAATGCCTTCACTGTACAAGTTAACTTTACAAGTATAGTCGTGTACAAAGCTTACAAGGCTCTCATACTCACACTCACAAGTGCTTCACTCTTAGAGCTCTCTTGGATCTCCAGCATTCGATGCCTAACAAATGAGATCCCTCACCCTTATATAGCCATCCTCCTCCCCAATGGACGGCTCATATCATTTTGATCCAAGGGCTACAAACTCTCATCTAGAACATTCCAGAGAACTATCTAGGACAACTACCCTATCTACTACATTCTAGAACTCTCTTACACTAGTGTAGTACATTGTAGGCTTCTCCTAGAATATTCTAGGATGTTCTAGACCCTCCAGACTCTGCTGGACTCTGCTGGCTTCAAGGTTCTTCCACATTCTGGAATCTTCCAGGCCACTCTGAACCCTTCTACCAGCTTCTAGAGTCTTCTAGCATACTCTAGGTTGGTCTCCCTCATTCCGGAACCTTCCAGCACCTTCAGCATAGTTCCCACGCTACTCCTTCGTGTCACATATATTGTCAGGGCGTGACACAAGGAAGCCCAGCCAAAGCCAGCAACATGCCATGCCAAGGCCAAGGCCAGCAGCATGCCATGCCGTGGCCAAGGCAGCCAAGTCCAAGCTAGCAACATGCGATCCAAGGCCAAGGCCAGTAGCATGCCATGCCAAGGCCAAGGCAGCGAAGCCAAAACCAGCAATATGCCATGCCAAAGCTAGCAGCATGCCATGCCAAGGCCAAGGCCAGGAGCATGCCTTGCCACGACCAAGGCAGCCATGCCAAAGCCAGCAGCATGCCACTCCAAGGCCAAGGCCAACAGCATGCCATGCCTCGGCCAAGGCAGCCATGCCCAAGCCAGCAGCATGCCATGCCAAGGCCAAGGCCAAGGCCAGTAGCATGCCATGCCACGGCCAACGCAGCCAAGCCAAAGCCAGCAGTATGCCATGCCAAGGACGAGGCAGCCAAGCCAAAGCCAGCAGCATGCCATGCCAAGGCCATGGCCAGCAGCATTGCATGCCACGGACAAGGCAGCCAGGCCAAAGCCATGAGCATGCCATGCCAAGGCCAAGGCCAGAAGCATGCCATGCCAAGGCCAAGGCCAGCAGCATGCCATGCCACGACCAAGGCAGCCATGCCAAAGCATGCAGCATGCCACGCCAAGGCCAAGGCCAGCAGCATGCCACGCCACAGCCAAGGCAGCCAAGCCAAAGCTAGCAGCATGCCCTGCCATGGCCAAGGCTAGTAGGATGCCATGCAATGACCAATGCAGCCAAGCCAACGCCAGCAGCATGCCATACCAAGGCCTAGGCCAGCAGTATGCCATGCCACGGCAAGCGACCAAGCAAAACGGCGATATGACATCACGAAGGCCATGGCGGCGGCATGCCATGCCATAGCGGCGAGCCCAAGCGGCGGTGACATGCCATGCCAAAGACAAGGCCAAGGCCAGCAGCATGCCACGCCACGGCCAAGGGCAAGGCAAAGCCAGCAGGATGCCATTCCAAGGATGAGGCAGCTAAGCCAAAGCCAACATCATGCCATGCCAAGGCCAAGGCCAGCAGCATTGCATGCCACGGAGAAGACAGCCAAGCCAAAGCCAGGAGCATGCCATGCCAAGGCCAAGGCCAGCAGCATGCCATGCCAAGGCCAAGGCAGCCAAGCCAAAGCCAGTAGCATGCTACGCCACGGCCAAGGCCAGTAGCATACCATGCCACGGCCTCGGCCCGCATGCCATGCCATGGCGTCGCCCAGCGGGCCATGCCTTAGCCTTGGCCAACATGCCATGCCACCGCCACGGCCAGCATGTCATGCCAGTGCAACGTCTAGCATGCCATGCCTTAGCCTTACCCAACATGCCATGCTAACGCCTTAGCCTTGGCCAGCATGCCATGCCATGGCCACGCCAAGCATGCCATGCCACGGCATTGCCCAACATGCCAAGGCCGGCATGCCATGCCACGGCTTCGGCCCGCATGCCATGCCTTAGCCTTGGCCAGCAGGCCATGCCACCGACACGGCCAGCATGCCATGACACTACCTTGGCCAACCTGCCATGCCTCAGCCTTGGCCAACATGCCATGCCGACGCCTTAGCCTTGGCCAGCATGCCACGCCGAGCAAGCCACGGCACCGCCTTGGCAAGCATACCATGCCACTGCCCTGGCTAGCATGCCATGCCATAGCGTTGCCTAGCATGCATTGCCACGACCTCGGCTCGCATGCCATGCCACGGCCTCGGTCGACATTCCTTGCCACGGCGTTGCCTAGCATGCCATGCCACAGCGTTGCTCAGCGTGCCATGCCTTAGCCTTGGCTAGCATGCCATGCGACAGTGTTGCCCAGCATGCCAAGGCTGGCATGCCACGCCACAGCCTCGGCCCGCATGCCATGCCACGGCCTCGGCCCAGCATGCCATGTCACAGCGTTGCCTAGCATGCTGTGCCTTGGCCTTGGCCAACATGCCATGCAACAGCGTTGCCCAGCATGCCAAGGCCGGCATGCCGTGCCACGGCCTCGGCCCGCATGCCATGCCATGGCGTTGCCCAGCGTGCCATGCCTTAGCCTTGGCCAGCATGGCATGCCATAGCGTTGCCCAGCATGCCAAGGCCCGCATGCCATGCCACGGCCTCGGCCCGCATGCCCTGCCACGGCCTCGACGCAGCATGCCTTGCCATGGCGTTGCCCAGCATGTCATGCCACAGCGTTGCGCAGTGTGCCAGGCCTTAGCCTTGGCGCAATCCATGCCATGGCGTTGCCCGGCGTGCCATGCCTTAGCCTTAGCCAGCATGCCAGGCCACAGCGTTGCCCATCATGCCGTGCCACGGCGTTGCCCAACATGCCATGCCACAGCGTTGCCCAGTGTGCCAGGCCTTAGCCTCGGCCAGCATTGCATGCCACAACGTTGCCCAGCTTGCCAAGTCCGGCATGCCATGCCACGGCCTCGGCCGACATGCCATGCCACGGCCTCAGCCCACATGCCATGCCACGGCGTTGCCCAGCATGCCAATGCCCGCATGCCGTGCCACGGCCTCGGCCCCAGCCCGCGTGCCATGCCACGGCCTCCGCCCCAGCCCGCGTGCCACGCCACGACCTCCGCCCGCCTGCCCTGCCACGGCCTCGGCCCAGTATACCTTGCCACGGCGTTGGCCAGCATGGCATGCCCCAGCGTTGCCCAGCGTGCCAGGCCTTAGCCTTGGCCAGCATGCCATGCCATAGAGTTGCCCAGCATACCAAGGCCGGAATGCCATGCCACGGCCTCGGCCCACATGCCATGCCACAGAGTTGCCTAGCAAGCCAACGCCCGCATCCCATGCCACGGCCTCGGCCCGCATGCCCTGCGATGACCTCGGCCCAGCATGCCTCGCCACGGCATTGCCCAGCATGCCCTGCCACAGCATTGCCCAGCGTGCCAGGCCTTAGCCTCGGCCAGCCTGCCATGCCACAGCGTTGCCCAGCATGCCAAGGCTGGAATGCCATGCCACGAGCTCGGCCCGCATGCCATGCCACGCCACGGCCTTGCCCCACATGCCTTGCCTCGGCCCGCATGCCATGCCACAGCGTTGCCCTGCATGCCATGCCACGGCCTCGGCCCGTATGCCTTGCCTCGGCCCGCATGCCATGCCACCGCGTTGCCCAGCATGACAAGGCCGGCATGGCATGCCACGACCTCGGCCCGCATGCCACGCCACGGCCTCGGCCCGCATGCCTTGCCACGGCGTTGCCTTGCGTTCCATGCCTTAGCCTTGGCCAACATGCCATGCCACTGCCTCGGCCAGCATGTCATGCCACCGCCACGGCCGGCATGCCATGCCATTACCTTGGCTAGCATGCCATGCCTTAGCCTTGCCCAACATGCCATGCGAACGCCTTAGCCCTGGCCTGCATGCCACGCCATGGCCATGCGAACCATGGCACCACCTTGGCAAAGATGACATGCCACTGCCCTGCCCAGCATGCCATGCCATGGCCTCAGCGAGCATGCCATGCCAAGGTCGCAGGCAAGGGCAAGAGCAAGGCCACAGGCAAGGGCAAGACCATGGGCAAGGCCACGTGCAAGGCCAAGGCCCCGGGCAAGGGCAAGGCCAGGAGCAAGAGCAAGGCCACGGGCAAGGCCATGGCCAAGGTGAAGGATGGCAAGCCGTCCATTGGGGAGGAGGATGGCTATATAAGGGTGAGGGGTCTCATTTGCTAGGCACCTAGAGACCTCGAGATCCAAGAGAGCTCTAAGAGTGAAGCACTTGTGAGTGTGAGTGTGAGTGTGAGAGCCTTGTAAAGCTTTGTACACGACTATACTTGTAAAGTTAACTTGTATAGTGAAGGAATTCTTCCACCTAAACCTTGTGTGTGTTAATGTGGTTTAGTGGCTAAGGCTGACTTAGGTGCAACCAAGACGGTTGAAAGCATCTATGGCCGCACGGTAGGCTTGCGAAATCTAAGTCTGTGACAGTTGGTATCAAAGCAAGGTTACGAGGGAAAGTAACCGAGGCAGCCATGCCATGGCCATGGCAGCCAAGCCAAAGCCAGCAGCATGCCACGCCAAGGCCAAGGCCAGCAGCATGCCATGCCACGGCCAAAGCAGCCATGCCAAAGCCAGCAGCCTGCCATGCCAAGGCCAAGGCTAGCAGCATGCCATGCCATGGCCAAGGCAGCCAAGCCAAAGCCAGCAGCATGCCATGCCAAGGCCAAGGCCAGCAGCATGCCATGCCACGGCCAAGGCAGCCAAGCCAAAGCCAGCAGCATGCCATGCCAAGGCCAAGGCCAGCAGCATGCCATGCCACGGCCAAGGCAGCCAAGCCAAAGCCAGCAGCATGCCATGCCAAGGCCAAGGCCAGCAGCATGCCATGCCACGGCCATGGTAGACATGTCAAAGCCAGCAACAAGGCATGCCATGGCCAAGGCCAGCAGCATGCCATGCCACGGCCAAGGCAGCCATGCCAAAGCCAGCAACATGCCATCCCACGGCCAACGACAACAGCATGCCATGCCACGGCCAAGGCAGCCAAGCCCAAGGCAGCAGCATGCCATGACAAGGCCAATGCCAATTCCAGCAGGATGCCACACTATGGCCAAGGCAGCCCAGCCAAAGCCAACAGCATCCTATGCCAAGGCCAAGGCCAGCATCATGCCATGCCACGACCAAGGCAGCTAAGCCAAAGCCAGCAGCATGCCGTGCCAAGGCCAAGGCCAGCAACATACCATGCCACGGACAAGGCAGCCAAGCCAAAGCCAACTGCATGCCCTGCCAAGGCCAAGGCCAGCTGCATGTCATGCCACGGCCAAGGCTACCAAGCCAAAGCCAGCAGCATGCCATCCCAAGTTCGAGGTCAGCAGCATGCCATGCCATGGCCAAGGCAGCCAAGCCCGAGCCAGAAGCATGCCATGCCAAGGCCCAGGCCAGCAGCATGCCACGCCAAGGCCAAGGCCAGCAGCATGCCATGCTAAGGACAACGCCAGCAGACTACCATGCCAAGGCCACGGACAGCAGCATGCCATGCCACGGCCAAAGCAGCCATGCCAAAGTCAGCAGCTTGCCACGCTAAGGCCAACGCCAGCAGCATGCCACGCCACGACCAAGGCAGCCAAGCCAAAGCCAGCAGAATGCCATGCCATGGGCTAGTCCAGCAGCATGCCATGCCACGGCCAAGGCAGCGAAGCTAATGCCAGCAGCATGGCATGCCACGGCTAAGGCCAGCAGCATGCCATGCCACGACCAAGGTAGCCATGCCAAAGCCAGCAGTTGGGCATGCCAAGGCCAAGGCCAGCAGCATGCCATGCGACGACCAAGGCAGCTAAGCCCAAGCCAAAGCCAGCAACATGCCATCCCAAGGCCAAAACCAGTAGCATGCCATGCCCTTGCCAAGGTGGCCTGGCCCATGCCAGCAGCATGCCATGCCAGGGCCAAGGCCAAGGCTAGCCGCATGTCATGCCACGGCCAAGGCAGCCAAGCCAAAGCCACCAGCTTGCCATGCCAAGGCTAAGGCCTGCAGCATGCCATGCCACAGCCAAGGCAGCCAAGCCAAAACCAGCAACATGCCATCCCAAGGCCAAGGCCAGCAGCATGCCATGCCACGGCCAAGGCAGGCAAGCCCAAGCCAGCAGCATGCCATGCCAAGCCCAATGCCAGCAGCATGCCATGCTAGGGCCAAGGTAGCCAAAGCCAAGGCCAGTAGCATCCCATGCCAAGGCCAAGACCAGCAGTATTCCATGCCACGGCCACGGTAGCCAAGCCAAAGCCGACGCCATGCCAGGCAAGGGCCGGTGACATGCTGCCACGGACAAAGCGGCCAAGCCAAGCCGGCGGCTTGCGTCACGAAGTCGAGAGCAGGCATGCCATGCCAAGCGGCAAAGCCAAGCCAAAGCCAGCAGCGTTCCATGCCAAGGCCAAGGCCAGCAGCATGCCATGCCACGGACAAGGCAGCCAAGCCAAAGCCAGCAGCTTTCCATGCCAAGTCCAGGGCCAGCAGCATGCCATGCCACAGCCAAGGCAGCCAAGCCAAAGCTAGCAGCATGCCATGCCAAGGCCAAGGCAGCCAAGCCAAAGCCAGCAGCATGCCATGCCAAGGCCAAGGCAGCCAAGCCAAAGCCAGCAGCATGCCATGCCAAGGCCAAGGCCAGCAGCATGCCATGCCATGGCCAAGGCAGCCAAGCCAAAGCCAGCAGCATGCCATGCCATGGCCAAGGCAGCCAAGCCAAAGCCAGCAGCATGCCATGCCAAGGCCAAGGCCAAGGCCAGCAGCATGCCATGCCACGGCCAAGGCAGCCAACCCAAAGCCAGCAGCATGCCTTGCCAAGGCCAAGCCTAGTAGCATACCATGGCATGGCCAAGGCAGCAGCATGTCGTCCCACGTCGAAGGCCAGCAGCATGCCATCCCACAGCGAAAGCCAGTAGCTTGCCATGCCACGGGCAAGGCGGCCAAGCCCAAGGCAGCAGCATGCCGTGCCAAGGCGAAGGCCAACGTCTGCAGGATGCTATGCCATGGATAAGACGACCAAGCCAAAGCCAGCAGCACGCCATGCCAAGCCCAAGGCCAGCAGCATGCCTTGCCATGGCCAAGGCAACCAAGCCAATGCCAGCAGCTTGTCATGCCAAGACGAAGGCAATGACATGCCACGCCGGACAAAGGCGACCAACCCAAAGCGGCTGACATGCTATGCAAAGGCCAAGGCGGCGATGCCATGCCATGCCATGGCAAGCGGCGAAAGCCTTGACAACATGCCATGCCAAGCTCAAGGCCAGCAGCAAGCCATGCCACGGCCAAGGCAGCCATAACAAGGCGAGCAGCGTGCCATGCCTTGGCCAAGGCCAGTAGCACGCCGTGCCACGGCCAAGGCAGCCATGCCAAAGCCAGCAGCGTGCCACGCCAAGGCCAAGGCCAGTAGCATGCCATGCCGTGGTCAAGGTAACCATGCCAAAGCCAGCAGCATGCCATGCTAAGGCCAAGACCAGCGGCACACCATGCCAAGGCCAAGGCCAGCGGCACACCATGCCAAGGCCAAGGCCAGCAGCATGCCATGCCACGGCCAAGGCAGCCAAGCCAAATCCAGCAGCATGCAATGCAAAGGCCAAGGCCAGTAGCATGCCATGCCATGTCCAACGCAGCCAAGCCAAAGCCAGCAGCATGCCATGCCAAGGCCAAGGCCAGCAGCATGCCATGCCAAGGCCAAGGCCAGCAGCATGCCATGCCATGGCCAAGGCAGCCAAGCCAAAGCCAGCAGCATGCCATGCCAAGGCCAAGGCCAGCAGCATGCCATGCCATGGCCAAGGCAGCCAAGCCAAAGCCAGCAGCATGCCATGCCAAGGCCAAGGCCAGCAGCATGCCATGCCATGGCCAAGGCAGCCAAGCCAAAGCCAGCAGCGTGCCATGCCAAGGCCACGGCATGCCATGCCACGGACGGCGACCAAGCCAAACGGCTGACTTTCCATGCCAAGTCGGGGCGACATGCCGTACCAAAGCGTAAGCCAAAGCCGGCGTTCCATGCCAAGGCCAAGGCCAGCAGCATGCCATGCGACGGCCAAGGCAGCCAAGCCAAAGCCAGCAGCATGCCATACCAAGGCCAAGGCCAGCAGCATGCCATGCCATGGCCAAGGCAGCCATGCCCAAGCCAGCATCCTGCCATGCCAATGCCAAGGCTAAGGCCAACAGCATGCCATGCCACGGCCAAGGTAGCCAAGCCAAGGCCAGCAGCATGCCATGCCAAGGCCAAGGCCAGCAGCATGCCATGCCATGGCCAAGGCAGCCAAGTCTAAGCTAGCAGCATGCCTTGCCAAGGGCAAGGCCAGCAGCATGCGATGCCATGCCAACGCCAAGGCCAGCAACAAACCATGCCACGGCCAAGGTAGCCATGATGCTTTACAATGCTTGGTCACTTGGTTGTTTGGCCAAATGAGGGCCTCCCCCTTTTACATGCTACAGTTGAATATTCTAGAACTACTAGGGTGGAGAGTGTTCTAGACACTTCCTCCTCTTACATCTACTAGATTTTCTGGACCTACATGGATAGAGGGGATTCTAGATCCTTCCTTCATCCTTTCAAAGAGCCTACTCTAGAATATACAAGGTTTATGTACAAGCTTCTAGAACTATGTACAAGATCTACCATTCTCTTGATTGTTCTAGAGAGTTCTAGAACCCTCTTGCATCATTTATGGTCTTCATACTTTCTCAAGTCTTCCAGGAGCTTCCAAGCCATTTCATTAGTCTCTTTTCCTTGAGATTTCCTCCTGCTGGACAATTTGGTCCGATCAAGTTGGTGGGTCGTGACATTCTCCCCCACTTATGCTCGTGACGCCCTCGTCGCGTCTCCTTCCTCAAAGTCTTTGTGTTTGCTCTTTTGGACTGCCACAAAGCATCTGCCTTGCTTTCTGGTAGTCCTTTTCTCTTGAGATCCGCCTTTCTCTTAGCTGGATGTCTCTTAGGTGTCACTCCTCCTTCGCCTTGGTGGACAGCTTGATAGGTATTCTCTTCCTTCGTTAAGTCTTCCTTGACTTGTGTTGCGGAGAGAACTTTCTTGGCCGCTTGCTCGCTAAACATCTTTCTGGTAGCACCTTCTACCTTGTCCTTGTTCACCCCCAACTCAATAGCTGTTAGAATTTGGAATTTAGTGTTTACCTTACTCGCCATTGGCACCATGTAAGGCCCACCCTCCATGATGCACGTTTTGTTGTCGCGAGGCAACATCGCCACGTTGAACTCTCGCGATAACTCCATCTCTAGCACCACGCCACAGTCATTGACTTTTTCGCACCACTCACTAAGGTGCAGCTCAACCCCTTAAGCCATGCCATCTTTAGGCTTTGCCTTGGTGTTTTCCACCTTCATCAATCCTTGACCCCTGTCAAGGTTCAGGCCCCTCTTGGCCTCTTCTGCATTGATGAAGTTGTGCAACGCTTTGGTGTCGACCGTGACTTGGGTTGCCTCCCCATTGACCTTGTCCTCTACGTACATCAAACCCTTATCCCCTTGGGTAGATGCAGTAGGCTTCGCTTCTATGGCACCAAGCAGCTGCAGAGATCCCATGCAAGACTGCTCTTCTTTTTCTTGCCTTTCCAGCATTGCAATGAGACTCCTCCTCTTAGGACAATCCCTTGCCCATTGTAGCTCATCGCAAAAGAAGCAGTCATGCCTGGGCTTCATATCCTTCCTCCAATCTTTGCCTAGTGTTGGCTTCTCCCCCGCTTCTCTACTTCTTGGAACTTTAGAATCCTTAGCCTTCTTGGCATATTTGCCCAAATCAGCAGCAATCTCCCTTCCGCGGTGCTCTTTCGTGCTAACAATCTCCAACATGGTGCACTTCCCTCCTTAAGTCACAACGCCTTCGTAACTTGGCTCTGACACCAACTGTCATGGCCCTGGATTTTTTGCACCAACCTTCAGTCTTTCCAAGCCAACCGTGTGGCCTTAGATGCTTATAGCACGCCTTGCTTGCACCTAAGTAAGCCATTTGCGGAAGAGAAGCAAGAGAAGATTGCAAACAAGAGAGACTTGGAGAATACTTTGCTTGTATTGCTTGAATGCTTTGCAATGCTTGGTCACTTAGTAGTTTGGCCAAATGAGGGCCTCCCCCTTTTAAATGCTACAATTGAATATTCTAGAACTACTAGGGTGGAGAGTGTTCTAGACACTTCCTCCTTCTACACCTACTAGATTATTCTAGACCAATATGGATAGAGGGGATTCTAGATCCTTCCGTCACCCTTTCAACGAGCTTACTTTAGAATATACAAGGTTTATGTACAAGCTTCTAGAACTATGTACAAGATCTACCATTCTCTCGAATGTTCTAGAGAGTTCCAGAACCCTCTAGCATCAACCCTCTAGCATCCTTTATGGTCTTCATACTTTCTCAAGTCTTCCAGGAGCTTCCAAGCCATTTCATTAGTCTCTTTTCCTTGAGATTTCCTCCTGCTGGACAATTTGGTCCGGTCAAGTTGGTGGGTCGTGACACAAGGCCAAGGCCAGCAGCACGCCATGCCAAGGCCAAGGCCAGCAGCATGCCATGCCACGGCCAAGGCAGCCAAGCCAAAGTCAGCAGCATGCCATGCCAAGGCCTAGGCCCGCAGCATGCCATGCCATCGGCAAGGAAGCCATGCCAAAGCCAGCAGCATGCCATGCCACGGCCAAGGCAGCCAAGCCAAAGCCAGTAGCATGCCCTGCCAAGGCCAAGGCCAGCAACTTGCCATGCCAAGGCCAAGGCTAGCAGCATGCCGTGCCAAGGCCAAGGCCAAGGCCAGCCGCATGCCGTGCCAAGGTCAAGGTCAAGGCCAGCAGCTTGCCATGCCAAGGCCAAGGCCAAGGCCAGCAACAAGCCATGCTAAGGCCAAGGCCAGCAGCAAGCCATGCCATGCCAAGGTCGACGGCATGCCATGGCATGGCCTTGGCAAGAACATCGCATGCCACTGCCTTGGCAAGCATTCCTTGTCCCTCGTGTAATTGCCATTTGGTTTGGCTTTGACTTACGTATATGTTGCCTTCCGAAATGAATGTCCCTCAGGTAATAGCCATTTGGTTGGCTTTGACATGCGAACGAGTTGGCAGTGCTTTCCTAGTGGAAGCTTGTTGCGAAAAGTATGTCACTCAGAAGTTGCCTCGGAAGTATGCTTGCTCGGCTTCTCTAAGTGTTTTTGCACATTCGTCAGGCTTCTTAGTCCTTTGGGTTGTGATTCACATTTTTTAATTATTTATTTACTCAAGAAAAAAAAAAGTAAATTAAATAAAAAGTAAAAGAATAATTTAAAAAATTCCTATAATTACTAGTGCCTCATCCTATAATTATTGGAATTTTTCTAAAATTTTTTGACTATTTTTAGTAATTTTTATTATTTTTCAGGTATTAAAGTCGAAATAAATTAAAATAAAATATTCCGTTGGCGAAATATTTTTTTTTCAATTTTTTTATGGTGTCTTAAATTATTTCCTACAACTTTTGTGTTGAAATTTTTTGCAAAAAACCATTACTTTTTAAAACAAACCCCATTATGACTCCTCGAGCATGAGTGATGCTTCCTCCTGCCAGATGAAAAAGGGCTTAACAAGCGACTATAAGGGGCGGGCACCTCCCTTAAGGCTGGCCAGATTGGCCAGGCCACAGGCCATGCCTATGCCTAGGTGGGCGCTTGGCACATGCCATTGCTTGGTTTGTGGCATTGAAACTCCAAAGCCTAGCACGGGATGTGTCGAGTGGTGGCCCGCGATGGTGGCGATGGCTCGTCGAGCTTGGCCAGCATGCCATGCCACAGCCTCGGTAAGCATCTCATGCCAGGTCCTTGGCCAGCGGCACGTCATGCCAATGCCTTGGCTCGCATGCCACGCCACAGCCTTGGCTAGCAGCATACCATGCCACGGCCTTGGCCAGCAGCATGCCATGCCAATGCCTTGGCTAGCAGAATGCCATGCCAAATCCTTGGCCAGCAGCATGCCATGCCAAAGCCTTGGCTCGCAGGCCATGACACAGCCTTGGCCAGCAGCATGGCATGGCAAGGCCTTGGTCAGCAGCATGTCATACCACGGCCTTGGCCAACAGCATGCCATGCTACGGCCTGGGCCAGCAGAAAGCCATGCCATGGCCTCGGCCAGCAACATGCCATGCCACGACCTCGGCCAGAAGGATGCCATGCCAAAGCCTCGGCCAGCAACATGGCATGCCACAGCCTCGACCAGCAGCAAGCCATGCCACGGTCTAGGCTAGCTGTATGCCATGCCACAGCCTTGGCCAGCAACGTGGCATGGCAAAGCCTTGGCCAACAGCCTGCCATGCCCCGGCCTTGGCCAACAGCATGTCATGCCACAACCTTGGCCAGCAACGTGGCATGGCAAAGCCTTGGCCAACAGCCTGCCATGCCCCGGCCTGGGCCGATAGCATGCCATGCCACTGCCTTGGCCAGTAGCATGCCATGCCACGGCCTTGGACAGTGGCATGCCATGCCAGTTGCCTTGGCCAGCGGCTTGCCATGCCATGGCCTTAGCCAGCAGCATGCCATGCCAAAGCCTTGGCCAGCAACATGCCATGCTACTACCTTGTCCAGCAGCATGCCATGCCAAAGCCTTGGCCAGCAGCATGCCGTGCCATGGCCTTGGCCAGCACCGTGGCATGGCAAAGCTTTGGCCAACAACCTGCCATGCCACGGCCTTGGCCAACAGCATGCCATGCCATGGCCTTGGCCAGCAGCATGCCATGCCAACGCCTTGGCCAGCAGCATGCCATGCCATGCCAAAGCCTTGGCCAACAGCATGGCTTGCCACGACCTTGTCCCGCAGTATGGGATGCCATGCCATGCCACGGCCTTGGGCAGCAACATTCCATGCCTAGCTCCTTGGCCAGCAGCATGCCATGCCAACGCCTCAGCCTTGTCCAGCCGTGTCACGCCCCGCACTTGCCCCTAAAAGTTTGGGCATGACCTACACAGACACAGACACATAACCTGGTATACATTTCATATGGGGCCTGAACGGAAGCATTTACCAATATAAATTAACATAAATAAAAGAACTGCATCCATTGAGCGACCACTATCATGCCAGGATCACATACAGAACATAAAGCAAATAAACATACAGTGACGTGCATAAGAGAATTAGCTATATACATATATATATATATACAGACCCAGCCCTTAGAATTGGGCGTAAAACAACATGGACAGGCAAAGGAATTATATATACATAAACTTTAAGCAGACAATCAAAGTGTAAAATCAAAAGCTTAGCAAGAACAGCTGCCTTCACTTAAGTGCTTGGACACTCTAAGGTTGACAAAAGAGGCACGGATGCCAAGGGTTAAAACTGAGTGCCTACAGAAACAGACATAACACAAGTGAGTCAAGCTCAGTGAATAGTAGTACATAAATAAAACATTGCTTAACTTAAACAGATTACATATCAATACATTAGTCTGATTCTGTATTACGTACATAATGGCCTTAGGCCTAATCTTGTAACATAACTTGGTGGCTATAAGCCCTTGAAAATGGTGGCACGAAGCCCTTGGAACATGTGGCATAAAGCTCTTATAACATGTTGGCACTATGGCCCTTGAAACTTGTTGGCATTGCAGCCCTTGGAAGTGGCAAGAAGCCCTTGAAAATGGCATAAAGCCCTTGTAAACATGTTGGCACTATGGTCCTTGAAAGTGGCATAAAGCCCTTGAGAATGGCATAATGCCCTTGTAAACGTATTGGAGTTATGGCCCTTGAAAGTTTCTTTTCTTTACATACTTTTAACATACCTTAACGGTAACATAAATGCATAACATGCTTGAAACATTAACATAGTTGCCTTACATAACTGAAAACATCGACATAAGTGCATAACATTTATAGAACTTGTAACATATACTTCAAACATACCTGAACATACCTGAACGTGTAACATACTGGAAACATGCCTGAAACATACTTGAACATCATTCATTAATTCAAATGGAACATATCATAACTAGAGCATTGCTTGTTGTATCATGTCATTATCGTACGCTTAACAATAAGAGACTAATTCACATTCTGATGAGTTGACATAACACATGTTCATTGGATTACAGAGGACTTTATTGGTTTCACAATTTCACAGTTCGGCCTTGGCCTGAGGGGTTCACACATGCACAATAGCCTTTGGGTTTCATAGATTTACAACTTATCACATCGGCCTTCGGCCCTTTGGATTCACAAGTCGTACCTTACATATCTTCACAAATTATATCATTCATAATTTCACAAATTGTATCTTTCATAACTTCACAAATTATATCTTTCAGAAAACGGCCATAGGCCTCATAACTTTCACATTGGCTTTAAGCCCAGTTCATATAGGTATGGACTCAAGAGGTGGCTCGTACGGATTCCAGAGGTGACTCGCAATGCAGCACTTAGTTCCGTACAGCACTTTGTTCCATACTTGAAATCAATAGTTCTTGAAGACTGAACAATTCATATTATGTCATGGCATAAACGAAGTCGATAAACAAAATAGAATAATACTACGTTCGTACAAATACCGTTCACAATGGTACACACAAATTTCCCTTTATAATTCATTACATGGTGCCATAGTCATCATATGTATAACAAAGCATTAATAATAATTATTTACACAAACACATGTGTCGTTACAGTACTATTCATGAGGATAAAACAATTCACACCGTAACGTGAGTCATATGACAATGTTATTGGTATTCAATTCTTTGACGTATAAGGCAACCCATGGTTCTGTTCGATTTTCATTTCGTTAATCCATTCTAGGCAGATGTCTATGTCATAAAACATGTGTCGAACTAAATAAGGCTATAGGACTCCAGGATGGGACATTCAAAATATCATATCCCCATTAAGCGGGGTTTATATTCATAATTCCTTCTTGTCAACCAGTCGCATGGTATTAATAATTCTTGTGCAGAGTCATAGGTAAGTTACAGATTATTACACATTAATAACAACCATTAACCTTAACCGGAATGTAGAGTAGTTTCAGAGTCATACCGAGGTACATATAATCTTTCAATGTTCTCACCGATCCCTAACAACATAAATGCTTACAAAGAACAGTGCATTAACAATAATAATTATTAACGGTAAGTAAACGTACGATTACAGTACTACTACTCACTGTGATCGGTTCCCGGTGGTAATGGTACAATGTCCTCGTCCCGACCTACAATTATAGTGCACAACACATAATATGAGGTTATACTCGATCCTTTACTTATTCTCTTTGATCGTTCAATCAATTAGTCATGGTGGTACCAAGCTCATTATTCTTTAATAAGTTGTAATCCATGTCTTAGAAAATAGGAGAAATCGATGGGAAATGGTTTAGGTGAAGAAATGGTACAAAACTAGTTGACAGAAAGTGAACAGTCGTCACTAATTTGGGTATAACTTTTTCTGTATTTAGAATTTAGGAGTGAGACTAGCACCATTGGAAACTAGACTTCCGGGGCTTGATTTTAGGCTCAAGAATCACTCAAAACGGAGTCCGGATACAAAAGATATGCCTATTCAAAGTTGGCTGGACAGAGCTGTCCCCGCACGTGCGGGTGAACAGTGCCGCACGTGCGGCCCTGGACAGTAGCAGTCCGAAAATGGCAGAATTTTTGGGACTTCTCATTTTCAAAAATCAAACCTTAATTACATGTAATTCAAAGCCCAAAACCCTTTAATACATAACAAATTTCATATATTTAATCTCCATCAAACATCACAACTCAAAATATGATTCAATTCCCAAACACAAGAACATAAGAGCATAAGATAGTCATAGTTGGGGTTTCAAAGTTCACATCTTCCATATCAATCCTTGATTTCATGTAATTGATGCTTTAAACATAGGGATTCAAGATAGATGGTCAAACCTTAACTTAATCTTTGTCTTTCTTTTTGTTCTCTTCAATTTCCCTAAGCTTCCATGGTTGATCTTCTTTCTTTTCCTTCAATTCTCTTCAATCCTCTTACAAGCCTCCATGGATGTTGAGAAAGTTTGACTCTCTTCCCTCTCTCCCTTTCACGGTTTCCTCACTCTCTCTTTCAATATTTTGTTTTTGACTCCCAAAGAGATGAGTTCCCAACTCATAGGGCTCATCTCTATATATCAATATACAACACACAAGCTTAACACAAGGGAGAGCCAAACGTGGCCTTACGAATCGCACGAAATTAAATTTCAATTAACCTTTTCAGATGACTCTAAAAATTATGCTGATCATAAATATGTCCCCTGTTCCGGTTTCTGAAGTCTCCAAGGCCTTTATTTTGCAGTATAAAGTTAATCACCCAAACATCTATTAACGAATCAGACAAATTAGATTTCACATTAATTTTCCCAAATAATTCCAAAAATTCCCATTAACATATCCACGTACTCAATTTTGATTTTTGAACCCATAAAGGTCGGTAATTGCCATTTTAAGTGCGTAACTCAACTGATAATGCTCCAATTCTAATAGATGTAATTAAATTAAACCACATCATTTCATAGGGAAATAAAGATGATTTCTTATACGCATT
>CM045770.1:153882330-153922330 GCA_025200525.1 Camellia lanceoleosa | reverse complement strand
CCAGGACCCTGTCACACCACGAGGCACTGTCTGCGAGTCGGGTTGTTTAGGAATGCAGCCCTAATCGGGCGGTAAATTCCGTCCAAGGCTAAATACGGGCGAGAGACCGATAGCAAACAAGTACCACGAGGGAAAGATGAAAAGGACTTTGAAAAGAGAGTCAAAGAGTGCTTGAAATTGTCGGGAGGGAAGTAGATGGGGGCAGCCGATGCGCCCCGGTCGGATGTGGAACGGCGACCAGCCGGTCCGCCGATCGACTCGGGGCGTGGGCCGGCGCGGATCAGGGCGGAGGCCAAAGCCCGAGCAGTCGAAAAGCCCGCGGAGACGCCTTCGCCCCGATCGTGCCAGGCAGCGTGCGCCCTTGGGCGTGCTCCGGCATCTGCGCACTCCCGGCGCCGACCTGCGAGCTCCCCATTCAGCTCGTCTTGAAACACGGACCAAGGAGTCTGACATGTGTGTGAGTCAACGGGCGAGTAAACCCGTAAGGCGTAAGGAAGCTGATTGACGGGATCCCCTCGCGGGTTGCACCATTGACTGACCTTGATCTTCTGAGAAGGGTTCGAGTGCGAGCATGCCTGTGGGGACCCGAAAGATGGTGAACTATGTCTGAGCGGGCGAAGCCAGAGGAAACGATGGTGGAGGCCCGCGGCGATACTGACGTGCAAATCGTTCGTCTGACTTGGGTATAGGGGTGAAAGACTAATCGAACAGCCAAGTAGCTGGTTCCCTCCAAAGTCTCCCACAGGATAGCTGGACCCCGGGCGCGAGTTCTATCAGGCAAAGCCAATGATTAGAGGCATCGGGGGCTCAACGCCCCCGACCTATTCTCAAACCTTAAATAGCCCGGACGCATTAGCCTGCCTTCGCACGCAACGCACGTCTAATGATAAGAACTGCAGCCAAAGCCAGAAGCATGCCATGTGAAGGCCAAGGCCAGCAACATGCCATGCCACGGCCAAGGCAGCCAAGCCTAAGCTAGTAGCATGCCATGCCAAGGCCAAGGCCATGCAACGCGCTACAAAAATTTGCCGGGTTAGCAAAGATGCCATCGAAGGCCAAGGCCAAAGTGACATGCCATGCCACGCCACGACCAAGGCAGCCAAGCCAAAGCCAGCAGCATGCAATACCAGGCCCAAGGCCAAGGCCAGTAGCATGCCATGCCACAGCGAAGGCAACCAAGCCTGAAGAATGCCGCGTTATGCCAAGGCCAAGGCGGCAAAGATGCCACGCCACGCCAAGGCAAATGCCAAACCAGCAAAGATGGCATGCCAAGGCCAAGGCCAGCAGCATGCCATGCCGCGGCCAAGGCAGCCAAGCCAAAGCCAGAAGCATGCCATGCCAAGGAAACGGCCAGTAGCATGCCATGCCACAGCGAAGGCAACCAAGCCCAAGCAAGCAGCATGCCATGCCAAGGCCAAGGACAGTAGCATGCCACGCCACAGCCACGGCAGCCATGCCAAAGCCAGCAGCATGCCATGCCAAGGCCAAGGCCAGCAGCTTGCCATGCCACGGCCAAGGCAAGTTAAAGCCAAGAAGATGCCATGCCAGGCTAACGCCAAAGATCATGCCATATCGTGGCCAGGCTAAGCCAAAGGCAAAGAAAGATGCCATGCCACGCCCAAGGCAACCAAGCCAAAGCTAGCAGCATGCCATCCCAAGGCCAAGGCCAGCAACATGCCATGCCACGCAACAACCAAGGCAGCCAAGCCAAAGCCAGCAGCATGCCATACCAAGGCCATGGCCAGCAGCATGCCATGGCACAGTGAAGGCTGCCAAGCCCAAGCCAGCAGCATCCCATGCCAAGGCCAAGGCCAGTAGCATGCCACGCCACGGCTAAGGTAGCCATGCCAAAGCCAGCACCATGCCATGCCAAGGCCAAGGGCAGCAGCAAGCTATCCCACGGCCAAGGCTGCCACCCCAAAGCCAACAGCATGCCATGCCAAGGCCAAGGCCAGCAGCATGCCATGACAGCGCCAAGGCAGCCAAGCCAAAGCGAGGAGCGTGCCACCCCAAGGCCAAGGCCAGCAACACGCCAAACCACGACCAAGGCAGCCAAGCCAAAGCCTACAGCATGCCATGCCAAGGCCAAGGCCAACAGCATGCCATGCCACGGCCAAGGCAGCCAAGCCAAAGCCCGCAGCATGCCATGCCAAGGCCGAGGCTAGTAGCATGCCATGCGACGGCCAAGGCAGCCAAGCCAAAGCCAGCAGCATGCCGTGGCATGGAAGGCAGCCAAGCCAAAGCCAGCAGCAGGCCATGCCACGGCCAAGGCAGGCAAGCCAAAGCCCGCAGCATGGCATGCCAAGGCCAAGGCCGGCTAGACGTCACGCCACGACCAAGGCAGCCAACCCAAAGCCAGCAGCATGCCACGCCAAGGCCAAGGCGAGCTGCATGCCATGCCACGGCGAGGGCAGCCATGCCAAAGCCAGCAGCATGCCATGCCAAGGCCAAGGACAGCAGCATGCCATGCCACGACGAAGGCAACAGTTAAAGCCAAGAAGACGCCATGCCAAGGCTAAGGCCAAGCCAAGATGCCATGCCACGACTAAGGCCAAAGCCAAAGAAAGATGCCATGCCACGACTAAGGCCAAAGAAAGATGCCATGCCACGGCCAAGGCAGCCAAGCCAAAGCCAGCAAAATGCCATGCCAAGGCCAAGGCCAAGGCCCGCAGCATGCCACTCCACGGCCAAGGCAGCCATGCCAAAGCCAGCAGCATGCCATGCCAAGGCCAAGGCCAGCAGCATGCCATGCCACGGCCAAGGCAGCCAAGCCAAAGCCAGCAGCATGCCATGCCAAGGCCAAGGCCAATGCCAACAACATGCCATGCCAAGGCCAAAGGCCAAGTCCATTCCAAAGAAGATGCCATGCCAAGCCAAAGCCAGCAAAATGCCATGCCAAGGCCAAGGCCAAGGCCCGCAGCATGCCACTCCACGGCCAAGGCAGCCATGCCAAAGCCAGCAGCATGCCACGCCAAGGCCAAGGCCAGCAGCATGCCATGCCACGGCTAAGGCAGCCAAGCCAAAGCCAGCAGCATGCCATCCCAATGCCAAGGCTAGCAGCATGCCATGCCAAGGCCAAGGCAGCCATGCCCAAGCGAGCAGCATGTCATGCCAAGGCTAAGGCCAAGGCCAGCAGCATGCCATGCCAAGGCCAGGGCCAAGGCCAGCAGCATGCCATGCCACGGCCAAGGCAGCCAAGCCCAAGCCAGCAGCATGCCATGCCATGGCCAAGGCTAGCAGCATGGCATGCCACAACCAAGGCAGCCAAGCCCAAGCCAGCAGCATGCCATGCCAAGGCCAAGGCCAGCAGCATGCCATGGCATGGCCAAGGCGGCCAAGCCCAAGCCAGTAGCATACCACGCAAAGGCCAACGCCAGCAGCATGCCATGCCACGACATGACTAAGGCAGCCAAGCCAAGGACAGCAGCATGCCATGCCAAGGCCAAGGCCAGCAGCATGCCATGCCACATCCAAGGTAGCCAAGCCAAAGCCAGCAGCATTCCATGCCAAGGTGTCACGGGCCGACTCCTACGGAGGTGCAACGAATCAATTTTTGCCCGTGTGGCGCTCAAACTCCACCAAGTTTAAGCCCACCATAGCTCGTTGACAAATCAAGTGTTGATGGTCTCACCCAGAAGCTCCGTCTTCACCCGAATGCCACAAGTGGGCCTGACGCCTCAAGTGCACCAAGCACGGCATAAGTCGCTTCATAGCGCCAAGCTTATCTCAAGCATGGTGCTCGCCCAACTTAGGTTCTTTTCATCAAGGTGCCTAGCCACACAAGAATGTCCTAGCAAAGGTCCTCAAATTAGTCGAATAGCCAACATTGCGTGTTGGGTCTTTAATAGCATCTCGAAGTGTCATAGGGTCAAGTATGTCTCAATAGATGCATATTGGATGGCCACTTGGTCATGCGAAGCCCACAAGCCACCGAGGGTCAATCTCTTGCCCACGACATAGTCCTTGTGCCAACACGTGTGCTAGATTCCGCCTAAGGCCATTGTGCTCCTTAGCGTTGCAGCGGCGTGTTGCTTGAGTAAGGCAATTTCTCAATCCGTAGCTCGCTTGTAGCATAATGTAGTCCCTCATTGAACTTAGTCGATGCATAGCTTGATGCCTTCATTCGATAGCCCACATATGCGGTGTTGCCTTCCAACCGCTTAGCTTAAGCCACGAGATCCTCTCGTGCGAGGTTGAACCCAAACCAAGCACTTGAGTTGGCACACGAGGCCTTCAGTGGTTCCTCGATAGCCCATTCGGTCCAAAACAAGTCCCAAAGATTCCATATTGCGTGGCCTAATGGAAACAATGTAGTGAACCTCCACCCAGGAGGGTGCGCGCAGTGCCTACATTATTGCACCGTCCACGGGGCTCCCAAACCCACGTGGTGACTCTAAACACCCCTCTGGATGCCTAAAGCCCGCCCTTGAGTTGCCCCAAGGTTGCTCAGTTGAAGCCCAGTTTGGGCAGGGAGGTAGGTAGGTAGCACACCTTGCCCCCTTATAGTAGCTCGTTAAGCCCTTTTTCATCTGGCAGGAGGAAACATCATACATGTCTCACGAGTCATAATGATTTTTCATAAATTCCACAAATTGAAAAAAATCACGAAACTTGGTCGGGAAAACACTTCCCCTAAGACCTATTTCCAGTAAAAATTTCAGCCCAAAACTCCTTCGTTTGACTGCCGAAACAAAGCGTCAAAACGCTGCACTGCTTGTCGCCTGTGTTTTCTTCCGCCATCGGGCAATCTTGGTCAGCCTTGCACGGGCTATGGCCTTGTTGTTTGATGGCTATTTGTGGCCTACATGACTTGGGGTACTTGGGGCCAATGTTAGGCCACATTGGGGCACTTCCAACGGCCACTCTTGAGCACTCAAATGGCCACACCACCGCGAGCGAAACGTCACAGAGTTGGCCTTGCAAGGCAACCTGTGACACAAGGCCAAGGCCAAGGCCACGGGCAAGGGCAAGGACACGGGCAAGGGCAAGGCCACGGGCAAGGCCAAGGCCACGATCAAGGCCAAGGCCACAGGCAAGGGCAAGGCCATGGGCAGGGCCAAGGCCACAGGCAAGGGCAAGGCCATGGGCAGGGCCAAGGCCAAGGCCACGGGCAGGGCCAAGGCCACGGCCACGGGCAAGGCCAAGGCCACAGCCACGGGCAACGCCAAGGCCACGGGGAAGGGCAAGGCCACGGGCAAGGCCAAGGCCACGGGCAAGGCAAAGGCCAAGGCCGCGGGCAAGGGCAAGGCCACGGGCAAGGGCAAGGGCAAGGCCACAGGCAAGGGCATGGCCAAGGCAAAGGCCGCGGGAAAGGGCCAGGGCCAAGGCCATGGCATGCCACCGCCTCGGTCGCTCTTTTTTAACATGATTCTTTTATATTCTTACCTAAACCATGCCACACAATTAAAAATGCACTACAATTAATTTTACATGCCATCCCCTATTTTTTTGCAATTTTTCTAGAGTCTTTTGAATTTTTTAAGCCTTTGTTTGGACATAAAAATCAAAATAAAATAAACAAAGATTGAAAAATGATGTAATAATTTCAATAATTACTAGTGTCTCCTCCTTTAATTATTGGAATTTTTCCATAAATTTTTGACTATTTTTAGTAATGTCTATTATTTTTTAATTATTAAAATCGAAATAAATTAAAATAAAACATTCCGGTGGCGAAATATTTTTTTTTCAATTTTTTTTAAGGTGTATTAAATTATTTCCAACAACTTTCATGTTGAAAGTTTCGGCAAAAAACCATTACTTTTTTAAAAAACACCATTATGACTCCTCGAGCATGGGTGATGTTTCCTCCTGCCAAACTGAAAAGGGCTTAACAGGCTATATTATAAGAGGGGGGGGGGGGGGAAAGGGGGGCACCTCCCTTGCCAGGCAAGGCCAGCGCCAGCTATGCCATGCCTAGGTCGCGGCTCGTCCGCCTTGAAGCCGTAGTAACTGGCTTTGCAAGGCCATGGCATGGCATGCGCGCGACGTGGGTAGCATGGCATGGTGTGCGCGCGGCGTGGGCGGCCTGGCATGCGCGCAGCTTGGGCAGCATGACATCGCATGCCCGCGGCGTGGGCAGTGTGGGTAGCAAGGCCTGGCATGCAGGCGGCCTGGGCAGCCTGGCCTGGCATGCACGCGGCGTGGGCAGCGTGGCCTGTGTGCATACCGCGCGCGTGGTCTTTTGACCATGGTGTGTATGTTGCGCGCATGGTAAAGCACGCCTTCACACGCAACGCACTTCAAATGATAAGAACCGCTGCCAAAGCCAGCAACATGCCATGCCAAGTGTCACGGCCTTAGACTTCGCAAGCCTACCGTGCGGCCTTAAATGCCTCTCAACCCTCCTGGTTGCACCTAAGTCAGCCTTGCCCACTCAACCACACTAACACACGCAGTTTAGGTGGAAGAATGCCTTTACTATACAAGCTAACTTTACAAGTATAGTCGTGTACAAAGCTTTACAAGGCTCTCACACTCACACTCACAAGTGCTTCACTCTTAGAGCTCTCTTGGATCTCCTGGACTAGATGCCTAGCAAATGAGACCCCTCACCCTTATATAGCCACCCTCCTCTCTAATGGACGGCTCAGATCACTTTGATCCAAGGGCTACAAACTCACATCTAGAACATTCCGTAGAACTATCTAGGACAACTACCCTGTCTATTACATTCTAGATTTCTCCACACTAGTGTAGTACATGGTAGACTTCTCCTAGCATAATCTAGGATGTTCCAGACCCATCCAGACTCTGCTGGACCCTTCCACCACATTCCGGAATCTTCCAGGCCACTCCGGACCCTTCCGGAACCTTCCAGGTTGGTCCAGCATGCTCCAGGTTGGTCTCCCGCATTCCGGAACCTTCCAGCGCCCCCAGCATACCACCAACGCTGCTCCTCGTGTCACATATATTGTCGGGGGGTGACACCAGGCCAAGGCCAGCAGCATGCCATGCCACAGCCAAGGCAAGGCCAGCAGCTTGCCATGCCAAGGCCAAGGCAGCCAAGCCAAGGCCAGCAGCATGCCATGCCAAGGCCAATGTCAGCAGCATGCCATGCCACACCCAAGGCAGCCAAGCCAAAGCCAGTAGCATGCCATGCCACGGCCAAGGCAGCTAAGCCAACGCCAACAGCATGCCATTCCAAGGCCAAGGCAAGCAGCATGCCATTTCAAGGCCAAGGCCAGTAGCATGCCATGCCACGGCCAACGCGGCCAAACCAAAGCCAGCAGCATGCCATACCAAGGCCAAGACCAGCAGCATGCCATGCCACAGCCAAGGTAGCCAAGCCAAAGCCAGCAGCATGCCATGCCAACGCCAAGGCCAGCAGCATGCCATGCCACGACCAAGGCAGCCAAGCCAAAGCCAGAAGAATGCCGTTCCAAGGCCAAGGCCACCAGCATGCCATTCCAAGGCCAAGGCCAGCAGGATGCCATTCCAAGGCCAAGGCCAGCAGCATGCCATGCCACGGCCAAGGCAGCCAAGCCAAAGCCAGCAGCATGCCATGCCAAGGCCAAGGCCAGCAGCTTGCCATGCCACGACCATGGCAGCCATGCCAAAGCCAGTAGCATGCAATGCCAAGGCCAAGGACAGCAGCATGCCATACCATGGGCAAGCGACCAAGCCAAAAGCCATGACATGCCATGCCTAATGCCAAGGCCATGCCATGCCACGGACAAGGAGCAAAAGAAGCCCAAGAAGATGCCATGCCAAGGCCAAGGCCAAGGCCAGCAGCATGCCATGCCACGACCAAGGCAGCCAAGCCAACGCCAACAGCAGGCCTTACCAAGGCCAAGGCGAGCAGCATGCCATGCCACGGCCAAGGCAGCCAAGCCAAAGCCAGCAGCATGCCATGCCAAAGCCAAGGCCAGCAGCATGCCATGCTACGGGCAAGACAGCCAAGCGAAAGCCAGCAGCATACCATGCCATGGCCAAGGCCAGCAGCATGCCATGCCACGGACAAGGTAGCCAAGCCAAAGCCAGCGGCATGCCATTCCACGACCAAGGCAGCCAAACCAAAGCTAGCAGCAGGCCATGTGTCACGGGTTGCCTTGCAAGGCTAACTCCGTGAAGTTTCGCTCGCGGTGGTGTGGCCATTGGAGTGCTCAAGAGTGGCCGTTGGAAGTGCCGCAACGTCGCCTAACGTTGGCCCGAAGTAGCCCAAGGTTTGTAGCCAGCAAACAGCAAAGCCGCAGCCCATGCCAATAGCCAACCAGCGCCAATAACAAGCAACCTTGCCAGCAACGGCGATGGCGACTAGCGGTCGGCCGTTTTGATGCTTTGGTTCGACACTCAAACGAAGGAGTTTCGGGCTGAAATTTTTGTGGTAAAGAGGTATTAGGGGAAGTGTTTTCCCGACCAAGTTTCATGATTTTTCTCAATTTGTGGAATTAATGAAAAATCATTATGACTCCTCAGACATGTATGATGTTTCCTCCTGCCAGATGAAAAAGGGCTTAACAAGCTACTATAAGGGGGTATGGTGTGCTACCTACCAACCTCCCCGCCCAAACTGGGCTTGAAGTGAGCAACCTTGGGGCAACTCAAGGGTGGGCTTTAGGCATCCAGAGGGGTGCCTAGAGTCTCCACGTGGGTTTGGAAGCCCCGTGGACGGTGCAATAATGTAGGCACTACGCGCACCCTCCCGGGTGGAGGTCCACTATGTTGTTTCCATTGTGCCACGCAACATGGCATCTTTGGGACTCGTTTTGGACCGAATGGGCTATTGAGGCACCACTAAAGGCCACGTGTGGCAACTCAAGTGCTTGGTTTGGGTTCAACCTTGCACGAGGGGATCCCGTGGCTTAAGCTAAGCGGTCGGAAGGCAACACCGCATATGTGGGCTATCGAATGAAGGCATCAAGCTACATATTGGCAATGTCCATTGAGGGACTGCATTATGCTACGAGCAAGCTACGGATTGAGTTGTTGCCTTACTCATGCTACACGTTGGTGCAACGCTAAGGTGCGCAATGGCCTTAGGCGGAATCTAGCACACGTGTTGGCACGAGGGTTACTCTGTGGGCAAGAGATTGTCCCTCGGTGGCTTGTGGGCCTTGCATGACCAAGTGGCCATCCAATATGCATCTATTGAGGCATGCTAGACCCTATGACACTTCGAGATGCTATAAAAGACCCAGCATGCAACGTTGGCTTGTCGGCTAAGTTGAGGACCTTTGCTGACACATTGTTGTGTGGCTAGGCGCCTTGATGACATAAACCTAAGTTGGGCGAGCACCTTGCTTGAGATAAGCTTGGCGCTATGAAGCGACTTATGCCGTGCTTGGTGCACTTGAGGCGTCAGGCCTACTTGTGGCATCCGGGTGAAGACAGAGCTTCCTTGTGAAGTTGTTTTGCTTGACAAAGCATTGGGGCCTAATGTTCAAATGGGTGAGACCATCAACACTCGATTTGTCAATGAGTTATGGCGGGCTTAAACTTGGTGGAGTTTGAGCGCCACACGGGCAAAAATTGATCCGCTGCGCCCCCTAAAGGAGTCGGCCCGTGACACCATGCCAAGGCAAATGCCAGCAGCATGCCATGCCACGGAAAAGGTAGCCAAGCCAAGGCCAGCAGCATGCCATGCCAAGGCCAAGGCCAGCAGCATGCCATTCCAAGGCCAAGGCCAGCAGCATGCCATGCCACGACCAAGGCAGCCAAGCCAAAGCCAGCAGCAGACCATGCCAAAGGCAAGGCCAGCAGCATGCCATGCCTCAGACAAGGCAGCCAAGCCAAAGCCAGCAGTACGCCGTGCCAAGGCCAAGGACAGCAGTATGCCATACCACGACCAACGCAGCCAAGCCAAAGGCTGCAGCATGCCATACCATGGCCAGGGCCAGCGGCAAGCCATGCCACAGCCAAGGCAGCCATGCCCAAGCCAACAGCAAGGCCAAGGCCAATGCCAGCAGCATGCCTTGCCACGGCCAAGGCAGCCAAGCTAAAGCCAACAGCATGCCATGCAAGGCCAAGGCCAGCAGCATGCCATGCCAGGGAGAAGGCAACCAACCCAAAGCCAGCAGCATGCCACTCCAAGGCCAAGGCCAGCAACATGCCATGCCACGGACAAGGCAGCCATGCCAAAGCCCGCAGCAAGGCAGGTGTCACGCCCCAAACTCGCCCCTAAAAGTTTGGGCATGACCACCTCAGAAATGGACATAAAACCTTATGAATATAACTTATGGGGCCTAAACGGAAGCATTAAATATCATATAACGGTGTAAAATAATATCCATTGAGCTACCACTACTATGCCAGGATCGCAAACAGAACATAACACATAAAGATAGCTATGTACATATATATATAAACATTACATACACATCAATATTAACAGACATTTAGGGTACAAATTAATAATTTAGCAAAACTCTATAACTTGAACGGTCAACACCTAAGAGCTTAGATATTCCGGAATTGACAACTGGGTAACGGAAGCCACAGGTTAAGGTTGACCTCCAGGTTGAGTTCCTACAGAAACAGACATGAAATAAAGTGAGCCAAGCTCAGTGAATAATAACACATAACAATTTAATGTACAACATGAATTATAACACATATCTGTGCATTTATCAATAAAGAGAACATATGGTTAATTTGTTTCTGTATGCATAGCAAGGTACCTTATTCAAAGAACTTGTCATATCTTGAACATTCGGAGTTTCGTAGCATATCTAGGCATTTTGGGAAAATTATCCAGAAAACGTCTCATATCATAAACATGTCGAAAGTTCATAGCATTTTTATCATTTCAGAAAATACTTATCACACTAAACATTTCGTAACCCAAAATATGGATTTCATTAAACACACTTTCATATACCAATGTAGAGTTCACATAACGGGTCCGAATTTGTATTTAATCATAATGGCCTTAGACCTTATCTTGGAACATATCCATAATTTCACAAATTGGCTCTCGGCCTCATTGATTCATAACTTCATAGCTTCACAAATTGGCCCTCGGCCTCTTAGATTCATAACTTCATAGCTTCACAAATTGGCCCTCGGCCTCTTAGATTCATAACTTCACAAATGGCTCCTGGCCACATAAGTTCATAGTTCACAAATGGCCCTTGGCCTCATAGGTTCATAGTTCACAAATGGCCCATGGCCACATAAGTTCATAGTTCACAAATGGCCCATGGCCACATAAGTTCATAGTTCACAAATTGTATCTTTCATAACTTCACAAATTATATCTTTCACAGAACGACCGTAGGCCTCATAACATTCACATATGTACGGACTCAAGAGGTGGCTCGTACGGATTCTAGAGGTGGCTCCCACTAACGTGTAGCACTTAGTTCCGTACAGCACTTTGTTCCATACCAGAAATCATCATAACATATTAACTTCATAATTATGCAGAAAGTATATACATTCTTCCCATTATTCACATGCATTACCATCGGTAATATAAGTTTAACAGAACGTTACTGATATTTGTTAGCAAAAGGGAACCACATTCCAGAGATACGTAGATATTATAATTTCATAATACACATAATCACATCAATAGGTCAGAACAGTTCATATCATAGCATGAATCATGTAACAATGTTATTGATACTTAATTCCTTTCTGTTAACCAACTTCACAGTGTTAATAGTTTGTATGCAATTCTTATGCAGAAGCCTGAGTAATACGTAGGATGGTACATTAATAATAAACATTAGCCATAACCAAAATACAGAGGCGGTTCAGAGTCTTACCGGTGTGTGATCACTCTTTTAATGTTCACATCAATTCTCAATCAATACACATGTTAACATATTAGCTCACGGAGGATAGAATGTCAATAACAATAATGATTAACGGTACATAACATATGTTTGAGGTACTATTACTCACAGTGTTCAGATGCTTGGTCCACCCCTATAGCTGACCCTATACAGTACATCATAGTACAACACCATTCAATTTCCAATATTATTCAATACAACATTATCCAACAAAGTTATCATCACTTGGTTCATCAATACCATTTGCAACTTCACATAATTCACAATAAATCCTTGAATCCTATTTCCACATTCTGAAACCAAGTTCATATCATCTATATCCTTAATAGATTATTTCCCTAATTTTTCCTTTACATGATAGCATGAATTCCAACATTTATAATAAAGTTCATTCGCAAATTCTAAACATAATTTTCAACATTCTCAAATTCCAATTCAACTTGAACACACATAATTCAATACTTCAATTTCATTACTCCACTTTCAACTTGAGCCAATTCATTGATTATCATCATTAATCAACCTAGGGTTTCCAAGAAAATTGGGGGTTTTCCTCTTTTCTTAGTGAAATCGCCAAATCAACAATTACTATATGCCAATATGCTAAAAACATTCAACATCCTTTAAGAAGTAGAGTGGGAGCCCCAATTGTGCGTAAACATTAAGCCATAAGTGTCCCTAACACATAATTAACTCAAGATTCCAAAATGTCAACAAAATCCCAAAGTACCAACAAAAATCACTTTGAATCATAAACATTCAAGGCTAAGAGAACCCCCTACCTCGAAATTAGAAGCAAAGAAGCTAGGTTGAACGCATCCTCTCGAAATCCCAAAATCTAATCGGTTGGAAAAGTTGATCTTCACTTCTTCTTTACCCTTGATGCACGATCCATGGTGGATTGTTGGTAAAAATGGATGAAATCAAAGGTTTGAGAGTTAGGGTTTCGGACTTAGGCAAGGAGGAAGGAAGAGGGAAGAAGAAAATATAAGAAATGACCCAAAGATCCCGTTTTTAAAGCTGCTGTCCCGTAATTCCCGCTCGAGCGTACCTGTTTTCAGCACAGATTACGAAACTTCGAACAGGTATAACTCTCCCATCCAGACTCCGTTTTAGGTCGTTCTTGTGTCCAAATTGAAGCCCCGGAAATAAGCTTTCCAATGGTTCTAACCTCACATCCAAATTCAAAGTGTGGAAATAGAAAAGGGAAAAAGAGTGGCGGCTGGTCGCAGACAAATTATTCTAATTAAAGCTTTTGGTCCAATCTTACTTTACCATCATATTACCACCTCAACCAATACTCCAAAATAAAATGAGAAAGTTCCAAATACACTAATAAAAATGTCCAAAAACGAACCCATCTGCCTCCGAAATACAACTCAACTTGGAGACCCGCTCGAGCGCCCAACATTCGCTCGAGCGTGAAGACCAACAAAGACGTCCGCTCGAGCGTCAGCTCCCCCGCTCGAGCGGAAAATCACAACTCCCAGAATCTCAAGCCGTCTGCGAAATTTGCTGGGAACCCCAAATGTCTGCTCGAGCGTCAACTCCTCCGCTCGAGCGGGGGGAAAGATTCTGGGTCGTCACATCCTTCCCTCCTTAAAAGAAATTTCGTCCTCGAAATTGAAGAAACCCAAATAGAAGATAGTTCAAACATAAATGGAAACACATTCTGTAATGTTCCAAAACTAGATCCACACTTGGGACAGGAAAGGATCACAAATACTTTCGATTAACATACACGCATCAAAATTTCAATGGACAAGGAGCAACACTAACCATTTATGATCCCAAAGCCCATGACAACTTCTCAATTAACAACTAAGCGCACCACGTCTAGTGAATGCCCAAAACTCAATTTCAAAGACAATTCACATTGTACGATCCAACACCAAAATTTTCAATTGCACTTTAATTAACGGCATCACCAACTTTTTATTTCATTGACATTTAAAAAAAACATAGAATAGCGAAGACCATCATACAAATTCTCCTTAAAGACACTTACATAGAGGAGCTCCTACTCAATTTCAAGAGAGGTCAATCAAAAGATCAAACATACCTCAAGCTTTGAAATCTCTACAACCTTTTCACTTCCTCACTTACTGCCTTGAAGATCTATGCTCTTCTTTTCAATCCTTATTTCTTTCTATGCGTAAGAAGACTTAGATATATACATAGATGGTCATACATAAAAACATGTAGGATAAAATCCTATCATTTAATCATTCCGAAATTGAAATCTCGTAAACATACTTAAGATTACATAAAAATTATGCTGGTCACAGATACATAATCAATTTCAGATAATTAAACTTTCAAGGTTTCCAATTTCTTATTCAATTATGCAAAATAAATTCCCATAGCATGCATTAAGTTCAATCATAATGAAAGTACTCTCCACTAAGTCTCTAACTAGGTCAGCCCAGCTGTAATAGTTCATACGCAATTTGGATTCGAGAGTACACATTCAAACTTATCTTATAATGCAATTTACTCGGTGGGACATGACCATTACGGTTACATATAGTTCCCAAAATAACTTAATTACGTGGTTAGACTTAAATCCTATTATGCATCATTGAATCAGATCTTAGAACCTACCAAATAAGGTTCTACCTAAGAGGTACCATATTTTCCATTTACGAAAATATATCAAAATCAGATCATTATGTAGCTTTTAAACCACATTCTCTACTTCTTGATAACATCTGAACAGTGGGAAGAAGAATCCCCATTATAGACACCTGATCATGCTGTCATATGTTTAAATCTAAATAATAAATATAACTATCAAAACAAGGCCAGAAATTGAATTCAAAATCGTACTTGACTAATCATTCATAACCGTAAGGTATAACATTTTCCTTTACTAGCACTTTTTCTTGTCATAGCACAAACTAGTTTGGCCCCCTTTTCCACTATTCGAACAATTCTTCCTTTTTTTTTTTTTTTTTACTAGAAGACACAAAGTCACTCACATGGTTTCGTCTTTACAACTTGTAATTATAGTGGATCAACAAACGGTCATACAGAAATTAGAGACCAATCATCTGGCCCGATTAGTTAACATACATAGAGTGTCCAGTTATTCCTCGTACATAGATTCTACCAGGTTCGTTCATAAGATCATAAATCAGTAACTATAAGAATCACATCCTTCTAGATTCTATAATATCGAACAACACATGCAACAGTATAACAAGGAATAATTTGATTTCGTAACATCAAGGTTCATAATTCTTAGTATTGTAATCACGTAGTGAGTATCGTACAATGTTGTCTAAACATGCAAGAGAAGATAAATGCCCAATACGTATCGCTAACCCATTAGCAAAATGGAATATTCCCATGTCCATTTGTTTTCACTGTAATCCTCGATATCATGCAAAACAATTCACATCATAACCTCCATATAGGTGATAGAGGACAATTTCGCAATATATATCATTTACATAGTTACACATAAATATTTCACAGAAATGATTTCTCAACCTTAAATAATTTTATTTATTTAGTTTGACTTCGAAGTAGTCAATAGCTGCCTCGTTTTCTTTTCTTGACGTGGGTGAGGTCCTTCATATCATTCAATCATTTCTTACATGAAATCTTGATCGCAAATTACAGAATACACGTAAACAAACCAGATTACAGACTTCAGGTCACAGATCACAGATTCCATAAACAAATCCCGATTACACATAATTGAACTCATTCGACACTATCAATTCACATCACGTTATAACATAGCATAAATGGAACGGATAAATAAAAACATGTTCATACATATTCTTCGTTATACTTGAATCAGAACAGAAATCAGAGTCTATGCTTGATCATAATCCACCTGTACAAGACCGTCGGTGGCAAGAGATATCTTGTAACAGACTTAAACCACGGTATTATTACCCCTGGGTAAGGGCCTTGTCTTAAGGATGCCATTAATACTATTACATACATGAACCATCATTCCTTAATTCGAAACGTAACATGTCAGAAAATAAAACATTGCTTGTCATATCATGTCATTTTCGTGCGCTTAACAAAATAGAATAATTCACTTCTCATATGGGTCACTGTATACATAACTTTTTCTTGCAGCCGGTCATACGTAACATGATTCAACTATTATACAAAACACAACTTATCAAAATACGTATCACAATAACTTTTCAAATCACAGATCCAAACAATACCATGACAAGAAAGACATCACTATATCATAACTAAATATTGCATACTTAGTGTTTAAGCAATTCATAACAACCAAAAATTACATGTGCATTACTTACCAATCATTTTCCCTTTTCATTCAACCCGAGGTGATCCTCTATCCTTATTTCTGCCATGCTCCACACAACAATCAATCATATATATATACACAAGGAAGGTACAATAGACATGGCTCACAATCGTTAACGTAAACAAATTGCATTTAACGTCGCTATCAGTCTTTTCATATATACTAAGGATGTCATGCATGAAGCCTAAGACTTTTCTAGACATCCTACAGCTCAATGGATCCGTGTGTGAGATAGCAACTCGTGCTCTGATACCACTTGTCACGCCCCAAACTCGCCCCTAAAAGTTTGGGCATGACCACCTCAGAAATGGACATAAAACCTGATGAATATAATTTATGTGGCCTAAACGGAAGCATTAAATATCATATAACGGTGTAAAATAATATCCATTGAGCTACCACTACTATGCCAGGATCGCAAACAGAACATAACACATAAAGATAGCTATGTACATATATATACAAACATTACATACACATCAATATTAACAGACATTTAGGGTACAAATTAATAATTTAGCAAAACTCTATAACTTGAACGGTCAACACCTAAGAGCTTAGATATTCCGGAATTGACAACTGGGTAACGGAAGCCACAGGTTAAGGCTGACCTCCAGGTTGAGTGCCTACAGAAACAGACATAAAATAAAGTAAGCCAAGCTCAGTGAATAATAGCACATAACAATTTAATGTAAAACATGAATTATAATACATATCTGTGCATTTATCAATAAAGAGAACATATGGTTAATTTGTTTCTGTATGCATAGCAAGGTATCTTATTCAAAGAACTTGTCATATCTTGAACATTCGGAGTTTCGTAGCATATCTAGGCATTTTGGGAAAATTATCCAGAAAACGTCTCATATCATAAACATGTCGAAAGTTCATAGCATTTTTATCATTTCAGAAAATACTTATCATACTAAACATTTCGTAACCCAAAATATGGATTTCGTTAAACACACTTTCATATACCAATGTAGAGTTCACATAACGAGTCTGAATTTGTATTTAATCATAATGGTCTTAGACCTTATCTTGGAACATATCCATAATTTCACAAATTGGCTCTCGGCCTCATTGATTCATAACCTCATAGCTTCACAAATTGGCCCTCGGCCTCTTAGATTCATAACTTCATAGCTTCACAAATTGGCCCTCGGCCTCTTAGATTCATAACTTCACAAATGGCTCCTGGCCACATAAGTTCATAGTTCACAAATGGCCCTTGGCCTCATAGGTTCATAGTTCACAAATGGCCCATGGCCACATAAGTTCATAGTTCACAAATGGCCCATGGCCACATAAGTTCATAGTTCACAAATTGTATCTTTCATAACTTCACAAATTATATCTTTCACAGAACGACCGTAGGCCTCATAACATTCACATATGTACGGACTCAAGACGTGGCTCGTACGGATTCTAGAGGTGGCTGCCACTAATGTGTAGCACTTAGTTCCGTACAGCACTTTGTTCCATACCAGAAATCATCATAACATATTAACTTCATAATTATGCAGAAAGTATATACATTCTTCCCATTATTCACATGCATTACCATTGGTAATATAAGTTTAACAGAACGTTACTGATATTTGTTAGCAAAAGGGAACCACATTCCAGAGATACGTAGATATTATAATTTCATAATACACATAATCACATCAATAGGTCAGAACAGTTCATATCCTAGCATGAATCATGTAACAATGTTATTGATACTTAATTCCTTTCTGTTAACCAACTTCACAGTGTTAATAGTTTGTATGCAATTCTTATGCAGAAGCCTGAGTAATTCGTAGGATGGTACATTAATAATAAACATTAACCGTAACCAAAATACAGAGGAGGTTCAGAGTCTTACCGGTGTGTGATCACTCTTTTAATGTTCACATCAATTCTCAATCAACACACATGTTAACATATTAGCTCACGAAGGATAGAATGTCAATAACAATAATGATTAACGGTACATAACATATGTTTGAGGTACTATTACTCACAGTGTTCAGATGCTTGGTCCACCCCTATAGCTGACCCTACACAATACATCATAGTACAACACCATTCAATTTCCAATATTATTCAATACAACATTATACAACAAAGTTATCATCACTTGGTTCATCAATACCATTTGCAACTTCACATAATTCACAATAAATCCTTGAATCCTATTTCCACATTCTAAAACCAAGTTCATATCATCTATATCCTTAATAGATTATTTCCCTAATTTTTCCTTTACATGATAGCATGAATTCCAACATTTATAATAAAGTTCATTCGCAAATTCTAAACATAATTTTCAACATTCCCAAATTCCAATTCAACATGAACACACATAATTCAATACTTCGATTTCATTACGCCACTTTCAACTTGAGCCAATTCATTGATTATCATCATTAATCAACCTAGGGTTTCCAAGAAAATTGGGGGTTTTCCTCTTTTCTTAGTGAAATCGCCAAATCAACAATTACTATATGCCAATATGCTAAAAACATTCAACATCCTTTAAGAAGTAGAGTGGGAGCCCCAATTGTGCGTAAACATTAAGCCATAAGTGTCCCTAACCCATAATTAACTCAAGATTCCAAAATGTCAACAAAATCCCAAAGTACCAACAAAAATCACTTTCAATCATAAACATTCAAGGCTAAGAGAACCCCCTACCTCGAAATTAGAAGCAAAGAAGCTAGGTTGAACGCATCCTCTCGAAATCCCAAAATCTAATCGGTTGGAAAAGTTGATCTTCACTTCTTCTTTACCCTTGATGCACGATGCATGGTGGATTGTTGGTAAAAATGGATGAAATCAAAGGTTTGAGAGTTAGGGTTTCGGACTTAGGCAAGGAGAATGGAAGAGGGAAGAAGAAAATGTAAGAAATGACCCAAAAATCCCGTTTTTAAAGCTGCTGTCCCGTAATTCCCGCACGAGCAGAGGAATTCCCGCTCGAGCGTACCTGTTTTCAACACAGATTACGAAACTTCGAACAGGTATAACTCTCCCATCCGGACTCCGTTTTAGGTCGTTCTTGTGTCCAAATTGAAGCCCCGGAAATAAGCTTTCCAATGGTTCTAACCTCACATCCAAATTCAAAGTGTGGAAAAGGAGAAGGGAAAAAGAGTGGCGGCTGGTCGCAGACAAATTATTCTAATTAAAGCTTTTGGTCCAATCTTACTTTACCATCATATTACCACCTCAACCAATACTCCAAAATAAAATGAGAAAGTTCCAAATACACTAATAAAAATGTCCAAAAATGAACCCATGTGCCTCAGAAATACAACTCAACTTGGAGACCCGCTCGAGCGCCCAACCTTGCGCTCGAGCATGAAGACCAACAAAGACGTCCGCTCGAGCGTCAACTCCCCCGCTTGAGCGGAAAATCACAACTCCCAGAATCTCAAGCCGTCTTTGAAATTTGCTGGGAACCCCAAATGTCTGCTCGAACGTCAACTCCTCCGCTCGAGCGGAGGGAAAGATTCTGGGTCGTCACACCAGGCGTAGCCCAAGGCCAGCAGCATGCCATGCCACGGCCAAGGCAGCCAAGCCAAAGCCGTCACCTTGCCATGCCAAGGCGAAGGCTAGTAGCATGCCATGCCACGACCAAGGCAGCCAAGCCAAAGCCAACAGCATGCCACCCCAAGGCCAAGGCCAGCAGCATGCCATGACACGTCCAAGGCTGCTAAGCCCAAGCCAGCAGGATGCCATGCTAAGGCCAAGGCCAAGGCCAGCAGCATGCCACGCCACGGCCAAGGCCAAGCGGTAGCCACGCCATGCCAAGGCCAAGATGCTGGCGCCATGCCATGCGGCCATGCCAAAGCGGATGCATGCCATGCTAAGGCGAAGGCCAGCAACAGGCCATGCCATGGACAAGGCGTGAAGCCAAGAAGCGGCATGCCATGCCAAAGGCGACCAAGCGCAAGCGGCAAGCGACATGCCATGCCAAGCCCAAAGCCAGCAACATGCCATGCCACGGCCAAGGAAGCCAAGCCAAAGCCAGCAACAAGCAATGCCAAGGCCAAGGCCAATAGCATGCCATGCCACAACCATGGCAACCATGCCAAATCCAGCAGCAGGCCATGCCAAGGGCAAGGCCAGTAGCATGCCATGCCACGGCCAAGGCAGCCAAGTCAAAGCCAGCAGCACCCCATGCGAAGGCCAAGGCCAGCAGCATGCCACGCCACGACCGAGGCAGCCAAGCCAAAGCCAACAGCATCCCATCCCACGGCCAAGGCCAGCAGTAATGCATGGCACGGCCAAGGTAGCCAAGCCCAAGCTAGCAGCATGCCATGCCAAGGCGAAGGCCAAGGACAGCAGCAAGCCTTGCCACGGCCAAGGCAGCCAAGCCAAAGCCAGTAGCATGCCATGCCAAGGCCAAGGCTAGCAGCATGCCAAGCCACGGCCAAGGCAACCAAGCCAAGGCAGCAGCACGCCAAGCCAAGGCCAAAGCCAGCAGCATGCCATGCCACGGACAAGGCAGCCAATCCAAAGCCAACAGCTTGCCATGCCAAGCCCAAGGCCAGCAGCATGCCATGCCAGGGCCAAGGCAGCCAGGCGAAACCCAGCAGCATGCCATGCCAAGGCCAAGTCCAGTAGCATGCCATGCCACGGCCAAGGCAGCCAATCCAAAGCCAGCAGCATACCATGCCAAGGCCAAGGCAGCCAACCAAAAGCCAGCAACATGCCATCCCAAGGCCAAGACCAGCAATATGCCATGCCACGGCCAAGGCAGCCAAGCCCAAGCCAGCAGCATGCCATGCCAAGGCCAAGGCCAAGGCCAGCAGCATGCCATGCCAAGGCCAAGGCAGCCATGCCAAAGCCAGCAGCATGCTATGCCAAGGCCAAGGCCATGACATCGCCATGCCACGGCCAAGCCATTATGCCATCCCATGGCCAAGGCTAGCAACCCGCGTTGCCACGGCCAGGGCAACCATGCCAAGGCCTGCAGCATGCCATGCCAAGGCCAAGGCCAGCAGTGTGCCATGCCACAGCAAAGGCAGCTGTGCCAAAGCCAGCAGCATACCATGCCAAGGCTAAGGCCAGCAGCATACCATGCCACGACCAAGGCAGCCAAGCCAAAGCCCGCTGCATGCCATGCCATGGCCAGGGCCAACAGAATGCCATGTCAAGGCCAAGGCCAGCAGCATGCCATGCCACGGCCTAGGCAGCCAAGCCAAAGCCAGCAGCATGCCATGCCAATGCCAAGGCCAAGGCCAAGGGCAGCAGCATGCCATGCCACGGCCTAGGCAGCCAAGCCAAAGCCAGCAGCATGCCATGCCAAGGTGTCAAGGTGCGCCCATCCAAGGGTCAACACCTTGATGGCACACACATTTGTGCCCTTTGGAGAGCCAAAGACAAGCCTAAGAAGTTGTTGGTGTAAGTCCAAGACATGAAGCCATGAAGTAAGCTAGCCACCAAGTAACAACTTTAGGCCAACTTTTAGAGGGTCAAATGTAATCTTTTTGCCTTGTAAATTTTTATGTACATACCTTTGTATTAAAGGTTTTTTGGGTCCAAGAGTTGTAATTTTTCTATTTTTGTAGAATTATTAAAAATCAATTATGAGTCCTCAAACATAGTGGATGTTTCCTGCTGCCAGATAGAAAATGGCTTATTGGACTATATATAAGGAGGGGGTACCCAAGTGTTGAACCAGACCACTTGTGCCTTAATGTACCCCAACCTTGTATATGGTAAGACAACTTTTGTTGCACGTTTGTGCATTGTTCAACTTTTGTAATGCCTTCTTTTGAGTAATGTAAATTTCATTTCACCTTTACATTGTGCAAAGCCTTTCTATAGTTGCTTCGTCTACTTTAGCTTGTTGATTGCTATTTTGTGGCTTGTCTCCAATCCTGTGGCTCATCAACATTACTAATACTGTGTTTGCTTGTCTTTGCAAACCTTTCGAGCTTTATTGGCGGGCTAGTAAAGGGAGTTAACTAGTGCCACACACACTTCCATATCTTTGTCAAGGCTTCCACATTGCCAGTGTGTGACAGTTGGTATCAGAGCCCAGTATATTTGGATTTCTCTATTATCGGCTTTCTCTATTATTGGCTTTCTCAATGGAGGGTGCTAGCAATCGTCAACCCACACAAACGGAGAGAATTGAGCTCTTGGAGCAGCGTATGGACAACATGGAGGCCATGGCAGCTTCATTAGCCACCCTTGATCAACGAGTTTATGATCTTGAGCAAACTCATGGCCCTACTCAAGGGCATGATTTTGAGGATGTTGTCACTGAACTCAGGCTGGAGATCGAAGACCTCAGTGGCCGGGTTGGTGTTCTTACCCGTGCCTTTGGCAATGCACCTAGTGGTGGGATGGAATTCACTAGGGCGCGTGTGCCCGAGCTCCGTGCCTACGGTGGAGCCCGAGATACCAAGGAGTTAGACAACTTTCTTTTTTATATGGAGCAATATTTCAAAGCTGTGAAAGCCGATGCTGAGGAGACAAGGATTTCTATGGCCACAATGTATTTTTCCGGTGATGCCAAGTTGTGGTGGCGGACTAAACATGATGAGATGCAACGCGGCTTATGCACAATTGAGACTTGGGAGCAACTTAAGCATGAACTTAAGCTCCAATTCTTCCCTAAAAAATGTTGAGTATAATGCCCGGCGTGCTTTGCGAGATCTCAAGCACACCGGCACTATAAGAGATTATGTGAAAGAATTCTCTGTGCTTATGCTGGACATCAAAGATATGTCAGAGAAAGATAAGCTCATGTTCTTTCTTGAGGGATTGAAGCCATGGGCCAGAGTTGAACTTCAAACGCAAAGAGTGCAAGATTTAGCCCATGCGCAAGCAGCAGCTGAGTGCCTTACGGACTACGCCCAACCTAAGCAACGGGATAGTAGTTCCCCGCGCAAGAACAGGGGAGGTGGAAAGTCCCAAGGCTATGGCAAACCCAAGAGTGGGGGAGCCAACACTTCTATGTCCAAAACCCATTCGGGTGGAGGACAATGGCAACAGAAGAGCTATGGTGACAAGGCAAAAGCCCCTCAACAATTCTCTACAAGCAAACCAAAAGGTCCTATCTCTTGTTTCTTATGCAATGGGCCACACCAATTATCTGAATGTCCACAAAAGCGTGCCTTGAATGCTCTAGCAACTGTGTCTGACCATGTCTCTCAACCAAGTGATGATGATAGCGAGGAAGAGGATGTGCGGTCTAAACGAAGTGGCAAGGGTTCTAAAGCAGCTGGCTCTAGAGTGGGAGCCTCTCATATGATGAATGCCATGAAGAAGAAGGCTTCTACAGGGAGGCCTAAGAAGTATGCCAAGAGTGGCAAAGTGGGCAAGCATTCAGATCCCAAACAACTTGTGGAGTCTAAAGATGAAGGCAAAGGGAAAAAGCCCATGTATAGTGGGGAATCATCAGGCAAGTTGAACAAGAGCAAGTCATCCAACAAAGGTTTGATGTTTGTGGATGTAAAACTCAACGGGAAGCCCCTTCATGCGTTGATTGACACTGGGGCGACCCACAACTTTGTTGCGGGGATTGAAGTTGAAAGACTGGGGCTATCTTTAGAGAAGGATGGCAGCCGCATCAAGGCGGTTAACTCGGCAGCGCAGCCTATCTATGGGGTTGCCAAATCTGTTCATTTGAAGGTCAGCACTTGGGAAGGAAGAGTAGATTTCACCGCAGTGCCCATGGATGACTTCAGAGCCATCATTGGATTGGATTTCTTGAGAAGCACAAAGATGACAGTCATGCCTTATTCTAACAGCATGTGTGTCATGGGGGATAAGCCATGTCTCATTCCTGCTATGGCCACCAACAACAGTGACCGGTTTGTCTCAGCTATGCAACTCAAGAGGGGTGTTAGGCATGGTGAGCAAACTTGGGTTGCTGCATTGAAGTTGAATGAAGCTCTTGAATCTACTCCTGTCCCAGACACAGTCAAGAAGGTCTTAAGGCAATTTGCAGATGTTATGCTTGAACAGTTGCCTAAGGAGTTGCCTCCACGCCGGGGTGTGGATCATGCTATCGAGTTAGTGCCAGGGGCAAAACCAGCAGCTCGTGCACCATATAGAATGGCTATTCCTGAGTTGAATGAGTTAAGGAAGCAGCTTACAGAGTTATTGGAAGCAGGCTTTATCAGGCCATCAAAGGCCCCATTCGGTGCACCTGTCTTATTTCAAAAGAAGCATGATGGTAGTCTTCGCTTATGTGTGGATTATCGGGCACTCAAGAAGCTGACCATCAAGAACAAGTATCCCCTTCCTCTCATTGCAGATTCGTTTAATCAATTGAGCAAAGTGAAGTATTTCACTAAGCTAGATCTTCGATCGGGGTACTATCAAGTAAGGATTGCCGAGGGAGACGAGCCTAAAACTACTTGTGTTACTCGTTATGGCTCTTATGAGTTTCTTGTCATGCCATTCGGCTTGACTAATGCCCCAGCAACATTCTGCACCATGATATGATGAATGAAGTTTTTCAAGAGTATTTGGATCAATTCGTGGTGGTATATTTGGATGACATTGTGATCTATAGCTCTACTTTAGAAGAGCATGTGGAGCATCTTTAGAAGGCCATTACCAAGCTGAGAGAGCACAAGCTTTATGTCAAGCTGGAGAAGTGTTCTTTTTCCCAAGAGAGGATTAAGTTCCTAGGGCACATTTTTGAGCATGGATGCATCAAAATGGACCAAGAGAAGGTCAAGACAATTCAAGAGTGGCAGCCACCTGCAAATGTCTCAGAGTTGCGGTCATTCCTTGGATTGGCTAATTATTATCGCAAGTTTGTTGAACGGTACTCAAGACTAGCTTTCCCATTGACAGAGTTGTTAAAGAAGGGCAAGCCATCTGTTTGGGTAGAGGAGTGTCAACAAGCCTTTCAAGCCTTGAAAGAAGCCATGTCAAGAGATCCTGTTCTTGCTCTACCAGACTTAGGTAAAGCTTTTGAGATACAAACTGATGCATCTGATTTTGCTTTGGGTGGTGTTCTTTTGCAGGATGGTCACCCAATTGCTTATGAGAGTAGAAAGCTCAATGATGCTGAGCGGAGATATGCAGCTCATGAGAAAGAGTTGCTTGCAGTAGTGCATTGTCTGAGGACTTGGAGGCACTACATCTTGCGCTCGTGGTTTGTTGTGAAGACTGACAACACAACAGTTAGCCATTTCTTAACACAGCCCAAGCTAAGCGCACGACAAGCACAGTGGCAAGAGAAGTTGGGAGAGTTTGATTTTGCCTTCGAATACAAGGTTGGTGCCACCAACCATGTTGCTGATGCTCTAAGCAGGAAGGTGGAGCTTGCCGTGTGCCAACATGTATGTTCACTTACTTCTATTTCAACCAGCCTCAAGGAGAAAATCAAAGCTCATCTAGACAAGGATGCTATGGCAGAGAATCTTATGAACCTTGTCAAAATGGGCAAGACTCGCTAATTTTGGGTACAAGATGGACTTCTTATGACAACAGGCAACCGCATATTTGCACCCAGGGCTGGTCACTTGAGGAAGACACTTCTTAGGGAGTGCCATGATACACTTTGGGTAGGACATCCGGGGTGGGAGCGAACTTTGGCCTTGGTGAAACAAGGATACTATTGTCCCCAAATGCGTGATGATGTGGAAGATTATGTTCGCACTTGTCTCACTTGCCAGCAAGACAAGGTTGAGCATAAGAAGAAAGCAGGCTTGCTTGAACCTTTGCCCATGCCTAAACGTCCGTGGGAAAGTGTATCACCTGACTTCATCACTGGATTGCCTAAAGTGGGAGATATCGCAACTATCTTGAATATTGTGGACCGGTTCTCCAAATATGCTACCTTTATTGCTACCCCAAAGTATGTTTTAGCGGAGGAGACTGCCCAACTCTTCTTCAAGCACATTGTCAAATATTGGGGTGTGCCTAAAAGTATTGTTAGTGACCGAGACACGCATTTTGTTGGCAACTTCTGGACAGAGTTGTTCAAGCTTCTTGGGTCACAACTTAATACTTCATCAAGCTACCATCCGGAGACGGATGGGCAAACTAAACGCTTCAACTGTATGCTCGAGGAGTATTTGCGCCACTTTGTCAATGCTAATCAACGAAATTGGGTGCAACTTCTTGATGTAGCACAGTTATGCTTCAACTCTCAAAAGAGTAGCTCTACAGGCAAGAGTGCTTTTGAGGTAGTGAATGGACAGCAGCCAATATTGCCCCTCACAGTGGATGGACCTTATGAAGGAAAGTCTCCCAGGGCTTACCAATTTGCTAAGGAATGGAAGAGAAACCATGACATTACTCGTCCCTATCTTGAGAAAGTAGCAAGTAAAATGAAGAAATGGGCTGATGAAAAGAGGAGGCCACTTGAGTTTAAAGCTGGGGATCAAGTTCTTGTCAAACTCAACCCTGAACAACGCAAGTTCATGAGGGGAAGAGACATAAGACTAGTGCGCAAGTATGAGGGACCGGTAACCATTCTGAAGAGAATTGGCAAGTGTGCTTACAAGATAGATGCTCCATCTTGGTTGAAAGTGCATCCGGTTTTCCATGTGAGTTATTTGAAGCCTTACTATCCAGACAAGGAAGATCCAACCCGAAATGAGCAGAAACGCCAAACCATCACAGCCAAAGCAGGGAAAAGGTCTATTGAATCTATCTTGGCCAATCGGGTGAAAATGGTTTCCAAGAAGCAACAAAGGCAATACTTGGTGAAATGGAAGGGCCTTGGAGATGAAGAAATCAGCTGGGAACGGGAGGCAGACTTGTCGGCTTTTCAAGATGAGATTGATGCTTATTGGGACAAGTCGTCGAGGGCGTCGACCGTTCAAGTGGGGGAGACTGTCAAGGTGAGCCCATCCAAGGGTCAACACCTTGATGCCACACACATTTGTGCCCTTTGGAGAGCCAAAGACAAGCCAAAGAAGTTGTTGGTGCAAGTCCAAGACATGAAGCCATGAAGCAAGCTAGCCACCAAGTAACAACTTTAGGCCAACTTTTAGAGGGTCAAATGTAATCTTTTTGCCTTGTAAATTTTTATGTACATACCTTAGTATTAAAGGTGTTTTGTGTAATGACCCCAAGAGCCATCCTTATTTAAGTATGGGGTTAATATGTTTTAATTCACCTATATCTATTGGAATTGAGAATGCTTTATCTATTTTGGAATATTGAGTGAGGTGGTGATATGATGGTAAAGTAAAATTGGACCAAGGAATATAATCCGGACAATTATTCTACAAACAGCTGTCACTCATTTGCCCTTTTCTTTTCCCACACTTTGAATTTGGGTGTGAGGCCAGAACCATTGGAAAGCTTATTTCCGGGGCTTCAATTTGGACACAAGAATGACCTAAAACGGAGTTCGGATGGGAAAGTTACGCATGTTGGAAGTTTTGGAATCTGCTTTGTGGCAGTACGCTCGAGCAGGAATAGGCCCGCCCGAGCGGGGTTTTCGGGGCAGCAGCGTTAAAATCGAGATTTTGGATCATTTCTTGCATTCTTTTTCTTCCCTCTTCCTTCCTCTTTGCCTAAGTCCGAAACCCTAGCCCCAAACCCTTGAATTCCTTTGTTTTGACTATGATCCACCATGGTTTTTGGCATCAAGGATGAAGTATAAGGACGGATCAACGTTTTTACCCGATTAGAACTTGGATTTGTGGAGGCTTCTTTGCAAGCTCATCTTTTGTTTGATTTTGAGGTAAGGGTTTGTATACTCTTTAATATTTACATCCATAGGCAGATTTGAGTTGTTTCCATTGTTTAATTGTGCAAATTTCATTTATTTAAAGTGTATAGAAGAAATTATGGATTTTGGGAATTAAGGGTTTGAACAATGGGGATTTTGGAAGGTTATGGTTGTTTTAGGTATGGAATTGATGATGGAAATGTTAAAAGAGTGTATATTACATGTAGATTTGTTTTGAATTAAGTTGTTTTGCAAGAGTAAGATTGGAGGTTTGGATTTAAAGTTGGGACCCAAATTGGAATCCAGTTTTTATCAGAAATTTGCCTGTCCGCTCGAGCGACGGAAGTCCCGCTCGAGCGGGAAAAACGACCTCCCAGCATTTTTTTGTATTTTGTGCAGTCCGCTCGAGCGGCCAAAGTGGCGCTCGAGCGGGGAACCCATTTTCAGGCAAAATTATTGTTTGTTCAGTTTTGAATGCTCAGTCCTCTGGTTTTTTTTTAGAATAATTTTCTGATGAGTTTAAGATGATTATAAATTCATGCGAATGTAATGGCTCGGGAAAGCATTTCTTAATGATTTAAGAAGAAAAGGAAGTTAATTTGTAAGTTATGATGGTGTGCAGGACGCACTTCGGAAGGAGCAAGCACTCCATTGTAGCCTTGTGAGTAGTAGTACTCTCTACTACAGATATTGAATAGCATTCTGTTATTACGTGTTAATTAAACATCTATGCCAGTAATATGGCAATTATAAATGAATGAGATGATGAAAAGAATGACGATACGATCATATGACTATGGAACTTTGTAGGCTTCTGAAACTAGTCTACTTCATGAATCAGTATTCGGTTAATTCAGTTACTTATGTATGTAAATGATTCAAAGAAGGTAAATGTTATATGTATGTGGATGATTCAAAAAAAGATAAATGATACATGTATGTAAATGATACAAAGAAAATAAATGTTATAAGTTTAAGTAAATGTATCGAGGAAGATAAATGTTATAAGTCCAAGTAGATAAGTCAAGTATGTTACAAGTTTATAAGTTTACGTATGTTACAAGTCCATGTATGTTTCAAATACAAGTATGTTACAAGTTCACTATGAGTAGCAAGTTCAAGCATAAACAAGTTTAAGTATGTTAAAAGTTTACGTATGATTCACGTTTAAGTCTCTTACAAGTTATGTATGTTATAAGTCAAGAATGTTACAAGCTCAAGAACAAGTTCAAGTATGTTATAAGTTCATGTATGTTACAAGTTCAAATAGCTTATCAGTCCATGTATATTTCAAGTATGTTTCAAATATGTTTCACGTATGTTTCAAGTATGTTTCAGGTATGTTCAAGCATGTTACCAGTTCAAGAATGTTTCAGGTATGCTTCAAGTATATGTCACAAGTTTGAATATGTTTCAAGGTTAAAGTTACAAGGGCTTTATGCCATTTTCAAGGGCTTTATGCCATTTTCAAGGGCTTTATGCCATTTACAAGGGCTTTATGCCATTACAAGTTACAAGGGCTTTATGCCATTTTCAAGGGCTTTATGCCATTTACAAGGGCTTTATGCCATTACAAGTTACAAGGGCTTTATGCCATTTTCAAGGGCTTTATGCCATTACAAGTTACAAGGGCTTTATGCCATTTTCAAGGGCTTTATGCCATTACAAGGGCTTTATGCCATTTCAAGGGCTTTACGCCATTACAAGTTACAAGGGCTTCATGCCGTTTTCAAGGGCTTGATGCCAACTTTCAAGTATGCAAGAGCTTTATGCCAACTTCCAAGGGCTTTGTGCCATCTCTCAAGAGCTTTAAGCCAGAATGTTATGTTCAAGTTAATATGTTTAAAATGTTCAAGCTAATATGTTTAAGATGTTCAAGTTGTTATGTTGAAGATGTTCACGCTATATGTTTTAAGAAGATCAAGCTAATATGTTTATAGTATATGATTTAAGGTTTATGGCCATTATGATTATAATGTTTATGTTGCAAGATTAAAGGTTTATTATGATGTTTATGTTGCAAGATTAAAGATTTATAGCCACTATGTTTACATTGCAGGATTGGGCCTGAGGCCGTTATGTAATTAGCACAGAATCTGACTAACGTTTTGATATGTATTATGTTTCAAGTTAGGCATCGTTTTATTTATGTATTACTATTCACTGAGCCCGGCTCACTCTCTGTTATGTCTGTTTCTGTAGGTCACCAAGCAGGTGGTCAGTCCTAGCCAAGACGCCCGTTTTCTTTTGTCAACCTTCATATGTCCAGGCACTGTATAAGATGTTGGCTTGTTTAAGAGTGTCCATTTAAGGTTGATGTATTTAACTTTCATGTTTATTTTGTTGTATACGCCCAATCATAGGGCTGGAACTGTAAATGTGCATGTATATGCTCCGAGATATAGTTTGGAACTTTATCTATCTACTATAATGCATGTGATGAATGTGATCCTGGCATGTAGAAGTAGCTCAATGGAGTTTATTTGTTTAATTATTTTCATATTTCGTGCTTCCGTTCAGGCCCCATATGTTATGTATATCAGGTTTCAAGTTTGTTTTGAATAGGTCATGCCCGAAACTTTTAGGGGCGGGTTTTGGGTCGTGACATTTTGAGTCCAAGAGTTGTAATTTTTCTATCTTTGTAGAATTATTAAAAATCCATTATGACTCCTCAAACATAGTGGATGTTTCCTCCTGCCAGATAGAAAATGGCTTATCGAACTATATATAACGAGGGGGTACCCAAGTGTTGAACCAGACCACTTGTGCCTTAATGTACTGCAACCTTGTATATGGTAAGACAACTTTTGTAGCACGTTTGTGCATTGTTCAACTTTAGTAATGCCTTCTTTTGAGCTATGTAAATTTCATTTCACCTTTACATTGTGCAAAGCCTTTCTATAGTTGCTTCTTCTACTTTAGCTTGTTGATTGCTATTTTGCGGTTTGTATCCAATCCTGTGGCTCATCAACATTACTAATACTATGTTTGCTTGCCTTTGCAAACCTTTCGAGGTTTATTGGTGGGCTAGTGAAAGGAGTTAACTAGCGCCACACACACTTGCATATCTTGGTCAAGGCTTCCGCATTGCCAGTGTGTGACATAAGGCCAAGGCCAGCAGCATGCCATGCCACGGCCAAGGCAACCAAGCCAAAGCCAGCAGCATGCCATGCCAAGGCCAAGGCCAGTAGCATGCCATGCCACGGACAAGGCAGCCAAGCCAAAGTCATCAGCATGCCATGCCAAGCCCAAGGCCAGCAGCATGCCATGCCACGACCAAGGAAGCAAAGCCAAAGCCAGAGCATGCCATGCCAAGGCCAAGGCCAGCAGCATGCCATGCCACGGCCAAGGCAGCCAAGCCCAAGCCAGCAGCACGCCATGCCAACGCCAAGGCCAGCAGCATGCCATTCCACGGCCATGGTAGCCAAGCCAAGGCAAGCAGCATGCCATCCCAAGGCCAAGGCCAGCAGCAAGCCATGCCACGGCCAAGGCAGCCAAGCCCAAGCCAGCAGCATGCCGTGCTAAGGCCAAGGACAGCAGCAGGCCATGCCACGGCCAAGGTAGCTATGCCAAAGCCAGCAGCATGCCCTGCCATGGCCAAGGCCAGCACCAGGCCATGCCACGGCCAAGGCAGACAAGCCAAAGCCAGCAGCATGCCTTGCCAAGGCCAAGGCCAGCAGCATGCCATGCGACGGCCATGGCAGCCATGCAAAAGCTAGCAGCATGCCATCCCAAGGCCAAGGCCAGCAGCATGCCATGCCACGGCCAGGGTAGCCAAGCCAAAGCCAGCAGCATGCCACGCCACGGCCAAGGTAGCCAAGCCCAAGCCAGCAGCATGGCATGCCAAGGCCAAGGCCAGCAGCATGCCATGCCAAGGCCAATAGCATGCCATGATACGGCCAAGGCAGCCAAGCCAAAGCCGGCAACATGCCATGCCAAGGCCAAGGGCAGCAGCATGCCATGCCACGGCCAAGGCAACCAAGCCAAAGCCAGCAGCATGCCATTCCAAGGCCAAGGCCAGCCGCATGGCATGCCATGGCCAAGGCAGCGAAGCGAAAGCCAGCAGCACGCTATGCCAAGGCCAAGGCCAGGAGCATGCCGTGCCACGGCCAAGGCAACCAAGCCAAAACCAGCAGCATGCCATGCCAAGGCCAAGGCCAGCAGCATGCCCTGCCACGGCCAAGGCAGCGAAGCCCAAGCCAGCAGCATGTCATGCCAAGGCCAAGGCCAGCAGCATGCCATGCCACGGCCAAGGAAGCCAAGCCAAAGCCAGCAGCATGCCCTGCCAAGGTGTCACAGGTTGCCTTGCAAGGCCAACTCCGTGACGTTTTGCTCGGGGTGGTGTGGCCGTTTCAGTGCTCAAGAGTGGCCGTTGGAAGTGCCCCAACGTGGCCTAACATTGGCCCCAAGTAGCCCAAGTCATGTAGGCCACAAATAGCCATCAAACGGCAAGGCCGCAGCCCATGCCAGCAGCCAAACAGCGCTGCCAGTAGCCAGTAGCAGCAGCTTGTAGTGGTGAATTTTGACGCTTTGGTTCGGCAGTCAAACGAAGGAGTTTCGGGCTGAAATTTTTATGGTAAAGAGGTACTGGGGGGAAATGTTTTCCCGACCAAGTTTCGTGATTTTTCTCAATTAGTGGAATTTATGAAAAATCATTATGACTCCTTGGACATGTATGATGTTTCCTCCTGCCAGATGTAAAAGGGCTTAACGAGCTACTATAAGCGGGCAAGGTGTGCTAGCTACCTGCCTCCCCACCCAAACTGGGTTTCAAGTGAGCAACCTCGGGGCAACTCAAGGGCGGGGTTTAGGCATCCAGAGGGGTGTTTAGAGTCTCCATGTGGGTTTGGGAGCCCCGAGGGATGGTGCGATGATGAAGGCACTGAGCGCACCCTCCCGGGCGGAGGTTCTCTACGTTGTTTCCATTATGCCACGCAATATGGCATCGTTGGGAGTCGTTTTGGACCGAATGGGCTATAGAGGCACCACTAGAGGCCTCGTGTGCCAACTCAAGTGCTTGGTTTGGGTTCAACCTTGCACGAGGGGATCTCGTGGCTTAAGCTAAGCGGTTGGAAGGCAACACCGCATATGTGGGCTATCGAATGAAGGCATCAAGCTATGTATTGACCAAGTCTAATGAGGGACTACATTATGCTGCAAGCGAGCTATGGATTGAGATGTTGCCTTACTCATGCTACACGTTGGTGCAACGCTAAGGTGCACAATGGCCTTAGGCGGAATCTAGCACCCTTGTTGGCGCGAGGACTACGCCGTGGCCAAGAGATTGACCCTCGGTGGCTTGTGGGCTTCGCATGACCAAGTGGCCATCCAAGATGCATCTATTGGAGCATGCTAGACCCTATGACACTTTGAGACGCTATTGAAGACCCAACATGCTGCGTTGGCTTGTCGGCTAAGTTGAGGACCTTTGCTAGCACATTGTTGTGTGGCTAGGCACCTTGATGACATGAACCTAAGTTGGGCGAGCACCTTGCTTGAGATTAGCTTGGTGCTATGAAGCGACTTATGCCGTGCTTGGTGCACTTGAGGCGTTAGGCCTACTTGTGGCATCCAGGTGAAGACGGAGCTTCCATGTGAAGTTGTTTTGCTGGACAAAGCATTGGGCCCTAATGTTCAAACGGGTCAGACCATCAACACTCGATTTGTCTAGGAGTTATGGCGGGCTTAAACTTGGTGAAGTTTGAGCGCCACACGGGAAAAAATTGATCGGCTGTGCCTCTAAAGGAGTCGGCTCGTGGCAGTTGGTATCAGAGCTAGATCACTCATTTGGGGTGAGCTCGATCTAGAGCGGACATGCAGCTATCTTGCGATATCATTCTTCCGTGGACCCCGATGCTGCTGTTTGGAGGAGTTATGCATGAAACTCATCCTGGGGGACGTGTATGACATCCTAGACTCTGAACAAGACCGCCGTTGGTTTTCTGGTCATGTTTGAACTGTGGGAGCTGATTGGTGATGTCTTGGGGTATCCGTGCCTATTGTGCTATTTTTTAGCGATGCCTTGAACGCAGCAACCGTTCTCGAGGGTGCGAATTGATCAGCATTGTGGCATCTGGTGTTTCCTTGCTAACTTGGTGTTTCCCTCTCACTTTGTGGACTTGGTGAGCATTTCTACACTGTGGGCATACTGTGGCGCGAGTATGCTACATTTGTGGACGGGTTGCTTCCTAACCAGCAGGGTTGGCATGATTGTGTTACTTTGTTGGCTACATGGGGATCTCTACTACGGTTTGGACTTGTGGAATGCTTGTATCAGATTGTGGGCATGTGATCTTCAGATATTGAGCCTTAGAGATGGATTTTCGTTGGCAACCGTGCACATGCTATGGCATTATCACCGTTTCATTTCAAGGGGCCTATGTTTCGACCGTTCGTGGTGGCATTTGCAACTTGTGTTTGTTAGTGGTTTTGCATCTTCAGACGCATGGTTGTTGACTTCTTAGAGGGTTTGTTCGAAAAATTTTCAAGACAAAAGTTGAGATCTTGACTCCCGTGTGCAGAGGCACCGAGTATACATGCTTGCTAGAGAGCGGGGTGATGGATGAAATCACTGTTGTTAGAGGACAACCACGTAGCGGGATTGTAAAGTCAAGACATAATTTGGTGCCAGGATCAGCCCACCGTTTTGAGCATCATTGTTGAAATGGCCAGCTTTCTGGGTGGTAGGAGCGGTGATCCTTTGAATGGCGAAATCTTGGAGCTTGATGAGATAGCTGACTCGGGTAAAGGCAGTGACCGAGGTATTGGGCAGCATGAGCTAAATTCTAGCCAGAAGATATAAGTTTACCCAGAGGGCTTGCCAGAGGGCATGAGTTGAGCAAAGCCAGTGGGCTTCATTTCAGCCAGAGGGCTACATTTGTAAAAGCAACATTACAAGCCTTGAGTTATAAAAGCTTATTCAGCCAGTGGGCTACACTTTGTTAAAAAGAGAACGAGTTAAACAAAGCCACTGGGCTTCATTTCAGCCAGAGGGCTACACTTCTACAAGAGCATTGAAGTTTTGGGTTATAAGTAAATATTCAGCCAGAAGGCTACCTATTGCCAGAGGGCACGAGTTTGAGTTAGGCTAGAGGGCTTCATTTTTGCTAGAGCACATGAGAAAATTTGAGCTTGCAAAGAATGCAGTGGACAGAGAGGGTTACAATTTGCCAGAGGGCTTCAGCTAAAGTGTTGTAAAGTTTGAGTTTGCCAGAGAGCAACAGCCAAGAGGGCTTCAGAGACTGAGTTTGCCAGAGGGCATCAGCCAGAAGACTTCAGAAGCATGCGCTTGTTAATGAACAGCAACCAGCATGCTTTTATTTCGCCAGAGGGCACAGTATCGAGATACTTGAGTTTATTGAAGATATCAGCCAGAGGGCTTTGTGTTTTCCAGAGGGCAATGTGGTATCATTTTGAGGAGCAATTGTTAATTTGCATTGAGTCGACGAGGGCGTCGATAACTCGAGTAGAGGAGGAAGTCGCGATGCGACGACCCACTGCAAGTTAGCTCAGAGGAGCAGTCGGAGCATGAAGAGTCATTAGAGGAACATCGTCCAGAGGAGTCAGCTCAGAGGAGCTTGAGTTAGTTCAGAGGAGCTTGAGTTTGCTCGGAGAAGCATTGGCAGAGAGGCCATTTGAGAAGAGGGCTTGGCATTTCAGGGTAGAGTTTAGAGACGCTCAGAGGAGCTTCGGGAGAGGCCATTTTCAAAAAGGGCATTTGAGAAAAGTTGCCAGGAGAGGGTGCAACAAGTGGAGTGCATTTCAGCTGGATTCCAATAGAGAACAATGAGGGGAGCTTGGCTAAAAGAGGTAGACATTGAAGGTAGGCCATCAACACGGAGGTGTTGGCCTCATTAGAGGAGCCGGTACATGCACTGCTGCATCAGCCTTGTGCTACATCAACGAGGATGTTGATGGTTGAAGTGGAGGAGAGTGTCACGGCTTGCCTTGCAAGGCCAACTCCGTGACGTTTTGCTCGCGGTGGTGTGGCCATTTGAGTGCTCAAGAGTGGCTGTTGGAAGTGCCCCAACGTGGCCAAAAAATTGGCCCCAAGTAGCCCAAGTCATGTAGGCCACAAATAGACATCAAACGGCAAATTTCATGCCATGAAAGCAAACAATACGCCAAGATCAAGATGACATGACTTGTAGTGCAGAATTTTGACGCTTTGGTTCGGCACTCAAACGAAGGAGTTTTGGGCTGAAATTTTTATGGTAAAGAGGTATTAGGGGGAAGTGTTTTCCCGACCAAGTTTCGTGATTTTTCTCAATTAGTGAAATTTATGAAAAATCATTATGACTGCTCGGACATGTATGATGTTTCCTCCTGCCAGATGTAAAAGGGCTTAATGAGCTACTATAAGGGGGCAAGGTGTGCTACCTACCTGCCTCCCCACCCAAACTGGGTTTCAGGTGAGCAACCTCGGGGCAACTCAAGGGCGGGCTTTAGGCATCCAGAGGGGTGTTTAGAGTCTCCATGTGGGTTTGGGAGCCCCGTGGATGGTGCGATGATGAAGGCACTGCGCGCACCCTCCCGGGTGGAGGTTCTCTACGTTGTTTCCATTATGCCACGCAATATGGCATCATTGGGACTCGTTTTGGACCGAATGGGCTATCGAGGCACCACTAGAGGCCTCATGTGCCAACTCAAGTGCTTGGTTTGGGTTCAACCTTGCATGAGGGGATCTCGTGGCTTAAGCTAATCGGTTGGAAGGCAACACCACATATGTGGGCTATCGAATGAAGGCATCAAGCTATGTATTGACCAAGTCTATTGAGGGACTACATTATGCTGCAAGCGAGCTAAGGATTAAGATGTTGCCTTACTCATGCTACATGTTGGTGCAACGCTAAGGTGCGCACTGGCCTTAGGCGGAATCTAGCACGCGTGTTGGTGCGAGGACTATGCCGTGGGCAAAAGACTGACCCTCGGTGGCTTGCCGGCTTCGCATGACCAGGTGGCCATCCAAAATGCATCTATTGGGGCATGCTAGACCCTATGACACTTCGAGACGCTATTGAAGACCCAATATGCTACGTTGGCTTGTCGGCTAAGTTGAGGACCTTTGCTAGCACATTGTTGTGTGGCTAGGCACCTTGATGACATGAACCTAAGTTGGGCGAGCACCATGCCAAGGCCAAGGCCAGGGCCAGCAGCATGCCGTGCCACGGCCAAGGCAGCAAAGCCAAAGCCAGCAGCATCCCATGCCAAGGCCAGCAGCATGCCATGCCACGAACGAGGCACCCATGCCAAAGCCAGCAGCATGCCTTGCCAAGGCCAAGGCCAGCAGCATGCCATGCCACGAACGAGGCACCCATGCCAAAGCCAGCAGCATGCCTTGCCAAGGCCAAGGCCAGCAGCATGCCATGCCAAGGCCCAGGTCGGCAGCATGCCATGGCATGGCATGCCTAGGCCAAGGCCAGGGCCAGCAGCAAGCCATGCCATGCCAAGGCCGACAGCATGCCATGGCACGGCCTTGGCAAGAACATCGCATGCCACTGCCTTGGCAAGCATTCCTTGTCCCTCGTGTAATTGCCATTAAGTTTGGCTTTGACTTACGTATATATTGCCTTGCGAAATGAACGTCCCTCGGGTAATAGCCATTTGGTTGGCTTTGACATGCGAACGAGTTGGCAGTGCTTTCCTAGTAGAAGGTTGTTGCAAAAAGTTTGTCGCTCGGAAGTTGCCTCGGAAGTATGCTTGCTCGGCTTCTCTAAGTGTTTTTGCACGTTCATCAGGTTTCTTAGTCCTTTGGGTTGTGATTCGCATTTTTTAATTATTTATTTACTTAAGAAAAATAAAGTAAATTAAATAAAAAGTAAAAAAATAATTAAAAAAATTACCATGCCATGCCAACACATTGGCCAGCAGCATGCCATGCCAGGTCTTTGGCTAGCAGCATGCCAAGCCAGGCCCTTGGCCAGCGGCACGCCATGTTAAAGCCTTGGCTCGCAGGCCATGCCACAGCCTTGGCAGGCAGCATGTCACGGCAAGGCCTTGGCCAGCATCATGCCATGCCACAGCCTTGGCCAGTAGCATGCCATGCCTCAGCCTTGGCCAGCAGCATTGCATGCCAACGCCGTGGCCAGCGGCATGCCATGCCACAGTCTTGGCCAGTAACATGCCATGCCAAAGCCTTGGCCAGCAGCATGCCATGCCACAGCCTTGGCCAGCAACGTGGCATGGCAAAGCCTTAGCCAACAGCCTCCCATGCCACGGCCTTGGCCAGCAGCATTCCATGCCACTGCCTTGGCCAGCAGCATGCCATGCCACGGCCTTGGCCAGCAGCGTGCCATGCCAAGGCCTTGCCTAGCAGCGTGCCATGCCACTGCCATGTCCAGTAGCATGCCATGCCAAATCCTTGGCCAGTAGCATGCCGTGCCACAGCCTTGGCCAGCAACGTGGCGTGGCAAAGCCTTGGCCAACAACCTGCCCAGCCACGGCCTTGCCAGCAGCATGCCGTGCCACGGCCTTGGCCAGCAGCATGCCATGCCAACGCCTTGGCCAGCAGCCTGCCATGCCATGCCAAAGCCTTGGCCAGCAGATTGGCTTGCCACGACCTTGTCCAGCAGCATGGCATGGCATGGCATGCCACAGCCTTGGGCAGCAACATTCCATGCCTAGGTCCTTGCCTAGCAGCATGCCATGCCAAAGCCTTGACCAACAGCATGCCATTCCAACGCCTCGGCCAGCAGCATGGCATACCTTGCCAAGGCCTTGGCCAGCAGCATGCCTACGCCTCGGCCTTGGCCGGCACTGCTTGCGGGGGCCTTGTCCCAAGACATAGCAAGCCACGGCCAGCCGCGGCTATCATGCCACGGCCTCGGCAAGCATGCCATGTCCCTCGGACAGTTGCCATTAGGTTTGGCTTTGACTTACGTACAAGTTGCCTTGCGAAATGCATGTCCCTGGGTTAAATTTCCATTTGGTTGGCTTTGACGTGCGAACGAGTCATCTCTACTTTCCTAGCAAAAGCTTGTTTCGAAAAGTTTGTCCCTCGAAAGGTTCCTGTTGCGTTTGTTATTCGCATTCACGCTAACCGATGCTTGCTCGGCTTCTCTAAATGTTTTCGCACATTCGTCGGGCTTCTTGGTTCTTCGGGGGGCGATTCGTTTTGGGGGGCTAGTGCGTAGTGTACGTCGTGGCGCGTGAGTGGTGTTTGGTTTGTGTCAGTTGGACGGATCCCTGCCTGTGCAGTGAACTCCACTAGTGCATACCTCTATGTCCCTCGGGTAAGTGCCTTTAGGTAGTCTTCGACTCGCCTACGAGTTGCCTGCACTTCCCTAGCGGAAGGTGCCTTGCGAAAAGCATGTCCCTCGGGTAATTGCCATGTGGTTGGCTTTGACTTACGAACGAGCAGCCTGCGCTTTCCTAGTGGAAGGTTGTTGCGAAAGTTATGTCCCTCGAAAGTTGGCTGTTGCGTTTTTTATTTGCATTCGCGCTAACCGGTGCTTGCTCGGCTTCTCTAAACATTTTCGTACGTTCGTCGGGCTTCTTAGTCCTTCGGGGGGCAATTCATTTGGGGGGTTGGTGCATAGTGTACCTCGTGGCGCGTGAGTGGTGTTTGGTTTGTGCAAGTTGGAGGGATCCCTGCCTGGGTAGCAAACTCCATTGGTGCATACCCCTATGTCCCTTAGGTAAGTGCCTTTAGGTTGTCTTTCACTCACCTAGGAGTTGCCTGCGCTTCCCTAGCGGAAGGTGTCTTGCAAAAAGCATGTTCCTCAGTTAATTGCCATTTGGTTGGCTTTGACTTACGAACGAGCTGCCTATGCTTTCCCAGTGGAAGGAAGGTTGTTGCGAAAGTTATTTCCCTCGGAAGCTGCTTGTTGCCTTTGTTATTTGCATTCGTGCTAACCGGTGCTTGTTCGGCTTCTCTAAACGTTTTTGCACATTCGTCGGTCTTCTTAGTCCTTCGGGGGGCGATTCGTTTGGGGGGGCTGGTGCATAGTGTACCTCGTGGCGCGTGAGTGGTGTTTGGTTTGTACGAGTTGGAGGGATCCCTGCCTGGGCAGCAAACTCCACTGGTGCATACCTCTATGTCCCGTGGGTAAGTGCCTTTAGGTTGTCTTCGGCTCGCCTAGGAGTTGACTACGCTTCCCTAGCGGAAGGTGCCTTACGAAAAGCATGTTCCTCGGGTAATTGCCATTTGGTTGGCTTTGACTTACGAACGAGCTGCCTATGCTTTCCTAGTGGAAGGAAGGTTGTTGCGAAAGTTATGTCCCTCGAAAGCTGCCTGTTGCCTTTCTTATTTGCATTCGCGCTAACCGGTGCTTGCCCGGCTTCTCTAAATGCTTTCGCTCATTCGTCGGG
>CM045770.1:153839830-153877330 GCA_025200525.1 Camellia lanceoleosa | reverse complement strand
GTCTCGTAGCCTCGTCGGTGCACTCAAACCTTAGAGTGGAACCCTTCTCCTCCTCCTGCGCATGTGAAGTTTTCCCTTTGGCCTTCACCTCCGCGCACCGCTCATCCTTCTGTTGGATGTGCATCTCCCGGCTCTTCTGGGATATCGACCCAAGAAGTTTGATGCTTCCCAGCTGTGCCACCTTCTCTGAAGGGTCTTCACTCTCGGAGTCCCACGCCTCCTTCTTTTCCTTCCTCTCTATGGCCTTCAGCTGTTTCCTTTTCTTCGGGCAGTTTCTCACCATGTGCGGTCCGTTGCACAGGTAACACCCAAGCTGCCCTCTCTTCCCCGGAGATCTGGTGCGTTGCCTCTTCCCTTGGCGTTCCCATCTCTTCTGGGCCTCGCCATCATTACTCTCATCCTCGGTGGTCTGAGGAGACTGTCTCCTTCCTTTGCCCTTGGGTTTCCCTAGCGCTTTGAAGTCATCCAACTTCTCCGCCTTCGCTAGTGCAGTTGCAAGGTCTTTCACTCCTTGACTCTACAACTCTCTTGCTGCCCAAGGCTGCAACCCACCTTTGGCATGGCTCTCTCGGGCACCCCTCGCATCCTCATAGCTCTTAGGTTTCGTTGCACGAACCCTCCTCCTGGCTGGAGCCAACCCTCCGCTATTGCCAGACACGATAGCCTTCTTGCACAACTCCAACTCTAACTCCAAGCTTGCTACTCTTGCTTCCAGGGCTTTCTGCTGGGTTGGACTGTCACTAGCTACCTCGAAGCGAGACGAACACACCCTTCCCTCGAAGGAGTCCACCTTCTCCTCCAACTCTTCCACCCTAGCAACCAAACTAGCAACATAGGAGAAAAAGTCACGGATACGAGATGTGGGCTTGCCAGGGCCAACTAGCGCATCTTCAAGCCCAGTGAACCGCTCTTCCACACTCTCTATCATCCCCTCGAGTCGTGCCTCCAATGCCGCCATCGAGTCCTTTGTTGAGAGCCTCCTTACCCTGGGGATGTTCCCTTCGTCGCCAGACGTAGCCATGTACACCATTGCTCTGATACCAACTGTCACGGACTTAGACATCGCAAGCCTACCGTGCGGCCTTACATGCCTTCAACCCTCTTGGTTGCACCTAAGTCAGCCTTACTCACTCAACCACACTAACACACGCAGTTTAGGTGGAAGAATCTCTTCACTATACAAGTTAACTTTACAAGTATAGTCGTGTACAAAGCTTACAAGGCTCTCACACTCACACTCACAAGTGCTTCACTCTTAGAGCTCTCTTGGATCTCCAGCATTCGATGCCTAACAAATGAGACCCGTCACCCTTATATAGCCATCCTCCTCCCCAATGGACGGCTAGGATTGTTTTGATCCAAGGGCAACAAACTCTCATCTAGAACATTCCATAGAACAATGTAGGACAACACCCCTATCTACTACATTCTAGAACTCTCTACACTAGTGTAGTACATGATAGGCTTCTCCTAAGACATTCTAGGATGTTCCAGACCCATCCAGACTCTGCTAGACTCTTCAAGGCTCTTCTACCACATTCCGGAATCTTCTAGGCCATTCCAGACCCCTCCACCAGCTTCTAGAGTCTTCCAGCATACTCTACGTTGGTCTCCCTCCTTTCGAAACCTTCCAGCGCCTTCAGCATACTGCCCACGCTGCTCCTTGTGTCACACATATTGTCGGGGCGTGACACAAGGCAGCCAAGCCAAAGCTAGCAGCATGCCATGCCACGGCCAAGGCAGCCAAAAACAAGTTTGGAGGACCAAACTTAATTAAGGGGGGGAGAGTGTAATAACCCGACCCCCATATATGAATCTGATATCTCTTCAGCTCTCTATTTTGTGTTTTTGAATATATATTATGAATTTCTATGTGCACTTGCGGTACACTAAACGAAACTTAGAGGAAATGAAATTCTATCTGTTGGTCGGGAACGTTATCTGTCACAATTAACCTGTTTGGATTTGAAATTGGACGCCTTAGAGGCTTAATTTGCAGAAATTGATTTAATATTTGAAATCTGCATATTTTTTAAGCTCTAATAGGATTTTCTGTGAAATTTCAATTTCGGATGCTTAAACGATTGAATTTCATCTTATTATAAGCTATGAATATCCATGTATATATGTAACTCTTTGGGGGCATGTTGACTCATTTCTTGGGTGTCAACAAAAGGGGAAAAACGTGGGTGAGAGAGAGAGGAAGCCAACAAGTGAGGAATTTGGGAGAATTTTGAAGACTTGCTTGAATTGAACTCAAGGTATGGAAAGTTTTGATCTTGTCTCACTCTCTCTTAGCTATGGTTGGAATTCTTCTTTAGTCAAAGAGGGAATTGAATATCTTATGTGGTAATTTCTGTTTTAGGATCAAATTGAGTTATGAAGGAAATTTGTACTCTAAATCTTTGCTATTCCATGAAAATATGTATTTATGAGTTTGAATTGGAAGGTTGAGTAGTTTTATGTGTCTCTATGTGAGTATGTGAAGTAATAAGTGAGTGAGGAGTGGGTTATGGAATTTACGTGATGATTGAACTCAATTTTGTGGAAAGAACCGATATATATAACATAATTGTGTGTTTAACTGATTTGGAACTATGGTAATCCTTGATTTTGCTTGTAATTGGGAGATTGAGGTTTGAGCATCAAGGTAGAACTCAAATGGAGGAAAAACAGGGTTTCAGAATTCGTCTGGTCCGCTCGAGCGGAGAATAGCCCGCTCGAGCGGGAAAATCACTTTCTCAACAAGTTTTTCAAAATTACTTTGTCCGCTCGACCGTAGGAATGTCCGCTCGAGCGCAGAATTCACTCTCTCAGCATTTTTGGTGGAATTGTGCGGTCCGCTCGAGCGGCCAAAGTGGCGCTCGAGCGTAGTACTGATTTTCAGAAAATTCCGTATTATTCTATTTTACGTGTTGTACCCTCTGGTCTTGTTAGAATATTGTTTTGATAACTTTGAGATGATTATAAATTCATATGAACAAAAAGGAAATTAATTTGTAAGTGGTGATTCTGTGCAGGGCACACTCCTGAAGGCACTAGCACGCCAACACATCGCAGTGAGTAACAGTACCGCAATGACTCTTTACTCAATTTATTATGTATTGACGTTTTAATTATTAAACTGTGGATGTAAATGATAAATTATGGACGAACCATTATGAAATTGTGGAAACATCAAAAAGGTTGTGAAGTTATGCACATCATATGTGAAATCTTGTGAACTTTTGGATTGCACCAAGGAAATTATGAATGTGTGAAGTTATGTGGCTACGAGCCTTTTTGTGAAATCATGAGGCCAAGGGCCGATGTGTTCCATTTGTGAATTCATGTGGCTACGAGCCTTTTTGTGAAATTATGAGGCCGAGGGCCGATGTGTGAAATATGAACTTATGCTATTGTGAGCTTGTGAATCAAAGGGACTAAAGGTCTATGTGTTGAAATTTTTGAATGCGTGAAGTTCTTTGGCCAGGGGCCAAATTATGAATGTTATGAACCAATTACATTGACCCAGCATGCTATATAGGGACAGACTGACTACATGATTTCAGCATTAATTATGTTTACATGCATACCAGTATTATTGTTCACTGAGCTTGGCTCACCCTGCGTTATGTCTGTTTCTGTAGGTAACCAACCAGGAGGTTGACCATAACCCGGCAACGTCATACTTTTGTCAGCCTAGGCACAACCAAGCTCTGGATCGGAACCCTACTTTTGTGAAGTCAGTTAGATGATGGCTTATGCTTTTACTATTAGCCTAAGTTGTTATGTACTTAACATTTTTTTTATGTACCCCACCTCGGGGTTGGATTTGTATATGCATGTAAATAACTAACTCTCAAGGGTATTTTTGGCTTTTGGCTTTTGTTGTACTAGTTCTAGGAAATATTTATGATCCTGGCATAACTTCGTAGCTCGATGGATGGCTTAATTTCTGGTTTATATCATTTATTATTTTAGCTTCCGGCCAGGCCCCTATATGAAATCAGGTTAAGTATCTTTTTCTGCTTAGGTCATGCCTAAACTTTTAGGGTCAAGTTTGGGGTGTGACAAGTGGTATCAGAGCACGAGTTGCTATCTCACACACGGGTCCATCGAGCTTTAGGGTGTCTAGAGCCTTAGGCATTTTGCATGACGAAGAATGATGGCAACGTTAAGCGTCCTCTGATAATGCTAATAATTTTGAACTATGTCTTTTGCCTATAATTGATTGGTATGCAGGAGATGGTGAGAACAAGGGCAGATCAGCCGGAAGATGCTACATCTGCGCGGTTGGATAGGATGGAAAGAATGATTATGGAGATGGCCGAGACCCTACGGCAACAACAACAACAGCCGCAAGAACAACCACCACCAATACCTCCACCGGTGGTACCAGATTACCATGTTGAAGACCGGACCACTACCCTTACTAAGGAGTTTAAAAAGATGAAACCGCCAGTCTTCAAGGGAGGAATAGAACCGATGAAAGCGGAGGCATGGGTGTTGGGCATCGAGAAGTTATTTGAAGTCTTTCCCTGCACAGAAGCTCAGAAAGTGCAATTAGCTGCTTTCACTCTTGAGGATGAGGCGCGAAGATGGTGGATGCTCACAAGGACTGTACACCCAGAATTAACCTGGGATAGATTTCTCGAATTGTTTTATGATAAATATTTTCCCCAAAGCATGAGAGATAAGAAATTGACAGAATTTGAAACCCTTAGACAAGGAAGTAAATCCGTTGCAGAATATGAAGCTCAATTTGCAGAACTGGCTCGGTTCGCGCCTCATATGGTAGATACGGATTATAAGAAGGCACGGAAGTTCAAAGGAGGCTTACGGAGTGCCATCCAAGACAGGGTCAATATGTTGAAGCTACCCACTTATGTTGATGTGTTAGAAAGGGCTGTTATAGCAGAAGGAAATCTTGCTGCTCAGGGTCGGATTTCTGAGTGGAAAGGGAAAAGGCAGAACAATCAGTGGTCAAAGGGATCAGTGACTCCACACAATAAGAAGCATAACTCCGGAAACTCTAGCACCACCACCTATACCCAAAATTCCACTCAGATGCCCAGATCATGGAAGGCAGCACCGAGGGATTTGCCACAGGAAGACTGGGGCTTGTTTTAAGTGTGGCAAAACGGGTCACCTAGTCAGGAATTGCCCGCAATGGGCTCAACAAAAAGGAAACATACCTGCTACCAGTTCCGTGGGGTCTACACCAACCCCCAACGCAAAGACAGCAGCTAAACCTACTAATAATAAAGATACCGCAAGGCAAGGAAGGGTGTTTGCATTGGTTCCAGGTGACGTACAGAATGCGGCAACTGTGGTGTCAGGTACATTTATTGTTTATGGTCATTCTGCTCATAGGCTGTTTGATTCTGGCTCCACCCACTCTTTCGTGTCGAAATTATTTGCTCCTAAATTGGGTAAAATTGAAGAAAACTTGTCTTATGTATTGTGTGTAACCTCACCCATGGGGAAATCTATGAACTGCACTTCTGTATATGTTTCTTGTGAACTCTTAATTGGGGATATTCGGGTGTATTCTAACCTAGTACCTCTCAATATGACTTCTTTTGACATTATTTTGGGAATGGATTGGCTAAGTGAATATGGTGCCACTATAAACTGTTTGACGAAGCAAATCAATTTCCATCCTCCAGGGCAACCAGAGGCTATAGTTCAGGGGCAGGAAGTGACTTCGCCACCCTATCTGATTTCTGCTGTGAAGGCCAATAAGTTAATGCAGAAAGGGTGTCAGGGGTATCTATGTAGTATATGGGAGGAATACGTGATAAAAGGGGGTATTGATGTAATTCCAGTGGTTCGTGAATTTCCAGATGTTTTTCCCGAAGAATTGTCGGGTCAGCTAATAGACTGGGAAATCGAGTTTGTAATTGAAGTGGTGCCTGGAACCCAACCCATCTCTAAGATGCCCTATAGGATGTCACCAGCTGAAATGAAAGAGTTAAAGATTCAATTACAGGATTTGCTTGACAAAGCATTTATTCGCCCGAGCGTATCTCCTTGGGGTGCGCCGGTATTGTTTGTGAAAAAGAAAGATGGAACACTTCGATTATGTATCGACTACAGGGAACTGAATAAGGTGACAATTAAAAATAAGTACCCCTTACCACGGATTGACGACCTATTTGACCAGTTACAAGGGGCACAAGTTTTCTCAAAAATTGACTTACGGTCTGGCTACCATCAATTGAAAGTTAAAGCTGATGATGTGGAGAAGACAGCTTTTCGAACCCGGTACGGCCATTATGAATTTTTGGTCATGCCCTTCGAAGTTACAAACGCACCAACAGCATTTATGGATCTAATGAATCATGTCTTCAAGCCCTACTTGGATGAATTTGTGGTGGTTTCTATCGATGACATTCTTGTCTACTCAAAGAGTGCAGAAGCTCATGAGGATCATCTTCGCCTAATTCTTCAAACACTTCGGGAGAAGAAACTGTATGCAAAGTTAAAGAAATGTGAATTTTGGTTACAAGAGGTGGCATTTTTGGGGCATGTGGTGACCAAGGAAGGAGTTTCTATTGATCCGCACAAAATTGAAGCAATTGTGACTTGGCCAACTCCTACTAATGTAACTGAGGTGCGAAGTTTCATGGGATTAGCTGGATATTACAGGAGGTTTGTTCAAAATTTCTCTAAAATTGCGGTGCCACTTACCCAACTGACACAAAAAGGAGTTGCATTTGAATGGTCAGAGGAGCGGGAATCTGCTTTCCAGGAATTAAAAACAAGACTGACTACAGACCGATTCGCCTTGCCATCCGCATCGGCGATTCAGATTAAGTAATTCTGTGATGCTTCGCATAAGGGGCTTGGTTGTGTGCTAATGCAGAATGGAAGGGTTATTGCATATGCCTCTCGACAATTAAAACCCCATGAGAAAAATTATCCCACACACGACCTAGAGCTACCAGCAGTAGTTTTTGCTTTGAAGATATGGCGACACTATCTCTATGGCACAACCTATGAAGTTTACACTGACCACAAAAGTCTCAAATATCTTTTTACCCAGAAGGAGTTGAATATGCGACAGCGGCGGTGGTTAGAGTTGCTTTAGGATTATGATTTGCAGATCCATTACCATCCTAGTAAAGCTAACATGGTTGCGGATGCACTTAGCCGGAGAGATAGGGGGAATTTGGCAAATTTATTTACAGAACAAAAGGAGTTGGTAATTGAATTAGATAAACTGGATGTGGAGTGTGTGACCCGTAGACAGGAGGCCTTGATGGCAGCAGTAATGGCTCAGCCAACCTTACTTGAAGAGATCAAATTGCATCAAATGGAGGATGACACGTTAAGAAAGATATGTGACGAGTTAGAGTCAAAACCAAAACCGGGGTTCAGTTTAATGGATTCAGTGCTCAAGTTTCAAGATAGAATATGTGACCCTAATGTGTTGGAACTTAAACGGAAATTGATGGAAGAAGCGCATGCCTCAAGATTTTCAATGCATCCAGGAAGTACGAAAATGTACCGAGATTTGAAGCAAAACTTTTGGTGGCCAAATATGAAGAGGGAGATCGCGGCGTTTATTTCTAAGTGCTTGCAATGCCAGCAAGTCAAAGCGGAACACCAAAGACCTACCGGTTTGTTGCAACCTCTTCCCGTCCCGGAGTGGAAATGGGAACATTTGACAATGGACTTTGTTGTGGGGTTACCGCGGACTCCTCGAGGCATGAATTCAATATGGGTCATTGTGGACCGGTTAACGAAGTCTGCTCATTTCTTGCCTGTGAAGACTCAATATAATGCGGATAAGCCGGCAGTACTGTATATGAATGAAATTGTAAGACTTCATGGTGTTCCAGTGTCAATTGTGTCAGACAGGGATCCCAAATTTGTTTCTAGATTTTGGCAAAGTTTACAGGAGGCTATGGGTACCGAACTTAAGCTCAGCACCGCTTGTCACCCTCAAACTGATGGTCAATCCGAGAGAACAATACAAACTTTAGAGGATATGCTCCGATTGTGTGTATTGGATTTTCAAGAAAGCTGGGAAACCCATCTACCGTTGATAGAGTTTGCCTACAATAATAGTTACCATTCGAGCATTGAGATGGCACCTTATGAAGCTCTATATGGAAGACCGTGTCGTTCCCCTGTATGTTGGGCTGAAGTTGGGGATAGGGCGTTGTTGGGTCCTGAAATTGTACAATTAACAACTGAAAAGGTTAAAATTATCCGAGAAAGGTTGAAAATGGCACAAAGCAGACAGAAGAGCTATGCAGATAACAGACGAAGAGATTTGGAATTTGAAGTGGGTAGTTATGTGTTCGTGAAAGTCACTCCGTTGAAAGGACATCCGAGATTCGGGAAAAAGGGTAAATTAACACCCCAGTACGTTGGCCCTTTCCAAATTCTAGAAAGAGTGGGCCCGGTAGCTTACCAAGTGGCTCTTCCGCCAAGTATGAGTCAAGTACATAATGTGTTCCATGTTTCCATGCTTCGAGGATACCTATCAGATCCCTCTCATATCATAGACTATCATCAAGTTGTGCTAGATGATAAATTAAGTTATGACGAAAGACCACTTCGAATTTTGGAGCGACAAGTAAAGCAATTACGCAATCGAGAAATTCCAATGGTAAAGGTAGAGTGGCAAGAACATTATGGAACTGAAGCTACTTGGGAAAAAGAAGAGGACATGCAGCAACAGTATCCGTATCTGTTTCCGTATTGAGGTAAAAACAAGTTTGGAGGACCAAACTTAATTAAGAGGGGGAGAGTGTAATAACCCGACCACCATATATGAATATGATATCTCTTCAGCTCTCTATTTTTTGTTTTTGAATATATATTATGAATTTCTATGTGCACTTGCGGTACACTAAACGAAACTTAGAGGAAATGAAATTCTATCTGTTGGTCGGGAACGTTATCTGTCACAATTAACCTGTTTAGATTTGAAATTGGGCGCCTTAGAGGCTTAATTTGCAAAAATTGATTTAATATTTGAAATCTGCATATTTTTTAAGCTCGAATAGGATTTTCTGTGAAATTTCAATTTCGGATGCTTAAACGATTGAATTTCGTCTTATTATAAGCTGTGAATATCCATGTATATATGTAACTCTTTGGGGGCATGTTGACTCATCTCTTGGGTGTCAACAAAAGGGGAAAAACGTGGGTGAGAGAGAGAGGAAGCCAACAAGTGAGGAATTTGGGAGAATTTTGAAGACTTGCTTGAATTGAACTCAAGGTATGGAAAGTTTTGATCTTGTCTCACTCTCTCTTAGCTACGGTTGGAATTCTTCTTTAGTCATAGAGGGAATTGAATATCTTATGTGGTAATTTGTGTTTTAGGATCAAATTGAGTTATGAAGGAAATTTATACTCTAAATCTTTGCTATTCCATGAAAATATGTATTTATGAGTTTGAATTGGAAGGTTGAGTAGTTTTATGTGTCTCTATGTGAGTATGTGAAGTAATAAGTGAGTGAGGAGTGGGTTACGGAATTTACGTGATGATTGAACTCAATTTTGTGGAAAGAACCGATATATATAACATAATTGTGTGTTTAACTGATTTGGAACTATGGTAATCCTTGATTTTGCTTGTAATTGGGAGATTGAGGTTTGAGTATCAAGGTAGAACTCAAATGGAGGAAAAACAGGGTTTCAGAATTCGTCTGGTCCGCTCGAGCGGGAAAATCACTTTCTCAGCAAGTTTTTCAAAATTACTTTGTCCGCTCGAGCGTAGGAATGTCCGCTCGAGCGCAGAATTCACTCTCTCAGCATTTTTGGTGGAATTGTGCGGTCCGCTCGAGCGGCCAAAGTGGCGCTCGAGCGTAGGACTGATTTTCAGAAAATTCCGTATTATTCTATTTTACGTGCTGTACCCTCTGGTCTTGTTAGAATATTGTTTTGATAACTTTGAGATGATTATAAATTCATATGAACAAAAAGGAAATTAATTTGTAAGTGGTGATTCTGTGCAGGGCACACTCCTGAAGGCACTAGCACGCCAACACATCGCAGTGAGTAACAGTACCGCAATGACTCTTTACTCAATTTATTATGTATTGACGTTACGAATTATTACGAAACTGTGGATGTAAATGATAAATTATGGACGAACCATTATGAAATTGTGGAAACATCAAAAAGGTTGTGAAGTTATGCACATCATATGTGAAATCTTGTGAACTTTTGGATTGCACCAAGGAAATTATGAATGTGTGAAGTTATGTGGCTACGAGCCTTTTTGTGAAATCATGAGGCCAAGGGCCGATGTGTTCCATTTGTGAATTCATGTGGCTACGAGCCTTTTTGTGAAATCATGAGGCCAAGGGCCGATGTGTGCAATATGTACTTTGTGAACGATGAAATTATGAGGCCTAGGGCCGATGTGTGAAATATGAACTTATGCTATTGTGAGCTTGTGAATCAAAGGGACTAAAGGTCTATGTGATGAACTTTTTGAATGCGTGAAGTTCTTAGGCCAGGGGCCAAATTATGAATGTTATGAACCGATTACATTGTCCCAGCAAGCTATATAGAGACAGACTGACTACATGATTTCAGCATTACTTATGTTTACATGCATACCAGTATTATTGTTCACTGAGCTTGGCTCACCCTGCGTTATGTCTGTTTCTGTAGGTAACCAACCAGGAGGTCGACCATAACCCAGCATCGTCATACTTTTGTCAGCCTAGGCACAGCCAAGCTCTGGATTGGAACCTTACTTTTGTGAAGTCTGTTAGATGATGGCTTATGCTTTTACTATTAGCCCAAGTTGTTATGTACTTAACATTTTTGTTATGTACCCCACCTCGGGGTTGGATTTGTATATGCATGTAAATAACTAACTCTCAAGGGTATTTTTGGCTTTTGGCTTTTGTTGTACTGGTTCTAGGAAATATTTATGATCCTGGCATAACTTAGTAGCTCGATGGATGGCTTAATTTCTGGTTTATATCATTTATTATTTTAGCTTCCGGCCAGGCCCCTATATGAAATCAGGTTAAGTATCTTTTTCTGTTTAGGTCATGCCCAAACTTTTAGGGGCAAGTTTGGGGTGTGACAGCCATGGTAGCCAGGCCATAGCCAGCAGCAAGCCATGCCAAGGCCAAGGCCAGCAAGTTGACATGCCACGGCCAAGACAACCACGACAAAGCCAGCAGCATCCCATGCCATGGCCAAGGCCAGCAGCATGCCATGCCACCAACAAGGCCACCACGCCAAAGCCAGCAGCAAGCCATGCCACGGCCAAGGCAGCCAAGCCAAAGCGAGCCGCATGCCATGCCAAGGCCAAGGCCAAGGCCAGCAGCATGCCATGCCACGGCCAAGGCAGCCATGCTAAAGCCAGCAGTTTGCCATGCCAAGGCCCAGGCCAGCAGAAGGCCATGCCACGGCCAAAGCAGCCATGCCAACGCCAGCAACATGCCCAGCCATGGCCAAGGCCAGCAGCACGCCATGCCACGGCCATGGCAACCAAGCCAAAGCCAGCATCTTGCCATGCCAAGGCCAAGGCCAACAGCATGCCATGCCACGACCAAGGCAGCGATGCCAAAACCAGCAGCATGCCATGCTAAGGCCAAGGCCAGCTGCATGCCATGCCATGGCCAAGGCAGCCAAGGCAACGCCAGTTGCATGCCATGCCAAGGCCAAGGCCAGCAGCACGCCATGCCACGGCCATGGCAGCCAAGGCAAAGGCCAGCAGCATGCCATGCCAAGGCCAAGGCCAGCAGCATGCCATGCCACGGCCAAGGCCAAGGCCAGTTGCGTACCATGCCACGGCCAAGGCAGCCAAGCCGAAGCGAGCGGCATGCCATGCCAAGGCCAAGGCCTACAGCATGCCATGGCACAGCCAAGGCAGCCACGCCAAAGCCAGCAGCATGCCATGACAAGGCCAAGGCCAACAGCAAGCAATGCCAAGGCCAAGGCAGTCATGCCAAAGCCAGCAGCATGCCATTCCATGGCCAAGGCTAGCAGCATGCCATGCCACGGCCAAGGCAGCCAAGCCAAAGCCAGCAGCATGCCATGCCACGACCAAGGCAGCCAAGCCAAAGCCAGCAGCATGCCATGCCAAGGCCAAGGCCAGCAGCATGCCATGCCACGGCCAAGGCAGCCAAGCCAAAGCCAGCAGCATGCCATGCCAAGGCCAAGGCCAGCAGCATGCCATGCCACGGCCAAGGCAGCCCAGCCAAAGCCAGCAGCATGCCATGCCAAGGCCAAGGCCAGCCGCATGCCATCCCGCGGCCAAGACAACCAAGGCAAAGCCCCATGCCAAGGCCAAGGCCAGCTGTATGCCATGCCACGACCAAGGCAGGCAAGCCAAAGTCAGTGGCATGCCATGCCAAGGCCAAGGCTAGCAGCATGCCGTGCCACGACCAAGGCAGCCAAGGCCAAGGCCAGCAACGTGCCATGCCAAGGCCAAGGCCAGCAGCATGCCATGCCAAGCCCAAGGCCAAGGCCAGTAGCATACCATGCCACGGCCAAGGCAGCCAAGCCAAAGCGAGCAGCATGCCATGGCAAGGCCAACGCCAGCAGCATGCCATGCCAAGGCCAAGGAGGCCATGCCAAGGCCAAGGCCAGCTAGCAAGCCATGCCACGGCCAAGGCAGCCATGCCAAAGCCAGCAGCATGCCATGCCAAGGCCAAGGCCAGCAGCATGCCATGCCAAGGCCAAGGCCAGCAGCATGCCATGCCACGGCCAAGGCAGCCAAACCAAAGCCAGCAGCATGCCATGCCAAGGCCAAGGCTAGCAGCATGCCATGCCACGGCGAAGGAAGCCAAGGCCAAGGCTAGCAGCATCCCATGCCAAGTGTCACGGCCTTGGATTTTTTGAACCAACCCTCATTCTTTCCATGGCAACCATGCAGCCTTAGATGCTTATAGCACGCCGTGCTTGCACCTAAGTAAGCCTTTTATGGAAGAAAACCAAGAGAAGGTTGCACACAAGAGAGACTTGGAGAATACTTTGCTTGTATTGCTTGAATGCTTTACATTGCTTGGTCACTTGGTGGTTTGGCCAAATGAGGGCCTCCCCCTTTTATAGTCTACAATTGAATATTCTAGAACTACTAGGGTGGAGAGTGTTCCAGACACTTCCTTCTCCTACATCTACTAGATTATTCTAGACCTACATGGATAGAGGGGATTCTAGATCCTTCCTTCAACCTTTCAAAGAGCCTACTCTAGAATATACAAGGTTTATGTACAAGCTTCTAGAACTATGTACAAGATCTACCATTCTCTTGAATGTTCTAGAGCGTTCTAGAACCCTCTAGCATCCTTTATGGTCTTCATACTTTCTCAAGTCTTCCAGGAGCTTCTAAGCCATTTCATTAGCCTATTTTCCTTGAGATTTCCTCCTGCTGGACAATTTGGTCTGGTCAAGTTGGTGGGTCATGACATTCTCCCCCACCTATGCTCGAGACGCCCTCGTCGTGTCTCCTTCCTCGAAGTCTTTGTGTTTGCTCTTTTGAACTGCCACAAAGCATCTGCCTTGCTTTCTGGTAGTCCTTTTCTCTTATGATCCGCCTTTCTCTTAGCTGCATGTCTCTTAAGTCTCACTCCTCCTTCGCCTTGGAGGATAGCTTGATAGGTATTCTCTTCCTTCGTTAAGTCTTCCTTGACTTGTGTTGCGGAGAGAACCTTCTTGGCCGCTTGCTCGCTAAACATCTTTTTGGTAGCGCCTTCTACCTTGTCCTTGTTCACCCCAACTCAATAGCTGATAGAATTTGGAATTTAGTGTTTACCTTACTCCCCATTGGCACCATGTATGGCCCACCCTCCATGATGCACGTTTTGTTGTCGCGAGGCAACATCGCCACGTTGAACTCTCGTGATAACTCCATCTCCAGCACCATGCCACAATCATTGACTTTTTTGCGCCACACACCAAGGTGCAGCTCAACCCCTTGAGCCATGCCATCTTTGGGCTTTGCCTTGGTGTTTTCCACCTTCATGAATCCTTGACCGCCGTCAAGGTTCAAACCAACCCTCTTGGTCTCTTCTGCATTGATGAAGTTGTACGACGCTCCGGTGTCGACCATGACTTGGGTTGCCTCCCCATTGACCTTGTCCTCTACGTACATCAAACCCTTATCCCCTTGGGTTGATGCAGTAGGCTTCGCTTCTACGGCACCAAGCAGCTGTAGAGATCCCATGCAAGACTGCTCTTCATTTTCTTGCCTTTCCAGCATTGCAATGAGACTCCTCCTCTTAGGACAATCCCTTGCCCAATGTAGCTCATCGTAAAAGAAGCAGTCATGCCTGGGCTTCATATCCTTCCTCCAATCTTTGCCCAGTGTTAGCTTGCCTCCAGCTTCTCTCCTTCTTGGCACTTTAGAATCCTTAGCCACCTTGGCCCATTTGCCCAAATCAGCAGCAATCTCCCTTCTGCGGTGCTCCTCCGTGCTAACAATCTCCAACATGGTGCACTTCTGTCCTTAAGTCACGACGCCTTCGTAACTTGGCTCTGATACCAACTGTCATGGCCTTGGATTTTCTGAACCAACCCTCAGTCTTTCCAAGACAACCGTGTGGCCTTAGATGCTTATAGCACGCCTTGCTTGCACCTAAGTAAGCCTTTTGTGGAAGAAAACCAAGAGAAGATTGCACACAAGAGAGACTAGGAGAATACTTTGCTTGTATTGCTTGAATCCTTTACAATGCTTGGTCACTTGGTGGTTTGGCCAAATGAGGGCCTCCCTCTTTTATATGCTACAATTGAATATTCTAGAACTACTAGGGTGGATAGTGTTCCAGACACTTCCTCCTCCTACATCTACTAGATTATTCTAAACCTACATGGATAGAGGGGATTCTAGATCCTTCCTTCATCCTTTTAAAGAGCCTACTCTAGAATATACAAGGTTTATGTACAAGCTTCTAGAACTATGTACAAGATCTACCATTCTCTTGAATGTTCTAGAGAGTTCCAGAACCCTCTAGCATCCTTTATGGACTTCATACTGTCACACCCCTAACCCGCCCCTATAAGTCCTGGGCATGACCTAATCAGAAACGGACAAAATTACTTGTTATAAATAATCTTCGGGGCCTGAATGGAAGCGTTTAAATAATCAAATGACACGCAAACACATCCATTGAGCTACTACAACATGCCAGGACCATGACACAGAATTAAACATATAATAAACACGCATCTGAGATTAGGTTACATATATATATCTGCAATCCAGCTCAAAGATTGGGCACCAAACAAAATATTACATACAAACAACTTTCACCAGCAACATTAGTACAGAATGACAATGTTTAACAAAACTACCCTAGCATGCAAAGGTTTCTCCAAGTGCCTGGCTGTCCCGTAGGTTGACAAAAGATGAATGATAATGTCACGCCCCAAATCCACCCCTAAAAATTTGGGCATGACCCATTCGAAATGGACACCAAACCTGTTAAATATTATCTATGGGGCCTGAACGGAAGCATTTAATATCATATAATAGTATAAAATAATATCCATTGAGCTACCACTACTATGCCAGGATCACAGACAGAACATAATGCAGATAAATATACATTGACGTATATCTGGAGATAGCTAAATACATATACATATACATCAAGCTTAACAAACACTTAGGGTACAAATTAAAACTTAGCAAAACTCCATAACTTGAACGGTCAACACCTAAGAATCTAGATACACAAGGCTTGGCAACTGGTAACGGAAGCCACAGGTTAAGGTTGACCCCCAGGTTGAGTGCCTACAGAAACAGACATAAAATAAAGTGAGTCAAGCTCAGTGAATAATAGTAAGTAAATCATGTAATATTCAACTTAGAAGTATATGGTTAACTACATTCTGAAAAGATGCCTCAAACACACATGGGTCTAGTTTCCGTAACAGAGCAGCTTATCAGCCCAGAAATAACAGAATAGCCTTTCGGCCCAGAACATACTACTATGTACGTATATCTTTTCAACATTTCATTCTCATTGAGTTCTAATCAACACATATGCTAATATTGTAACTGACGGAAATCAGAATGTCATTAACGAACATTATGTCACAAAACATACATTGAATCAAACAGAAGTTAATATCATGTCATGCATAGCACAACCGGAACAGTAATAGAAATAACATCAGTTTTCTTAAAATACCGTTCTGCTTAATAAGGACAGAATGACCCACATTCTAACGTGAGTCTCGTAATAATGTTAAACATTTACATGCGTATCATAGATTCTCAACGACTTCGGGTCCATGTGTAACACAATGGAATATTCTTAGTTTCATATAGATATTTGGTTTAAAGATAAACATAATTCCGTTTATTCATTAAGAATTGCTTATAGATAATAGAGAATTATTATTCATCATCGACAGAACAGGGTCATTTCAAAGTCATACCGATGTATGCCGACCTTTCAACGTTCACATTGACTTTCAACCATCATAAATGTTTGTGTAACATGTTCGTGTAACACTTACAAGAAACAGAGCGTTAGTGATAATAATTATCGATGTTAAATAAAATGTATATCTTTGTACTATTACTCACAGTGGTTAGATGCTAGGTCATACAGTAGTTAACCCTACACAAGTCAATTCAACAACATTTAACACAACCCAACATAATCAACATAACCTCACATAATCATCTCCAATTAATATAATCCACACTATTTAGCGTTATTTAACTCAATACCACCAAATATAATTCCACATAATTCTATTTAAATTGCTAAGGCCCAATTCAACATTCCAAAGCCAAGTTTACCTCATCCACATTATCAACAAACCTTTCTTCCCAATTTCCTTTCTCATTAAAACATAATTCACAATACTCAAACCAAGTTCATTCAGAAATTTTAAACATAATTTCCAAGTATCACTAAATTCCAATTAAACTTGTATATACCTAATTCAATATCCCAATTTCATTATTCTACTTTCGATTTGGACCAACTCTTTGGTTATCATCCTTAATCAACTTAGGGTTCCAAGAAAATATTGAAATTTCAAGAAATAATTAACTTATTAACCCAACACTTTATATTCTAATTTTTCCATTGATTAAACATCTAGGATTCATAATTCATCATTTAAACCCATCAATTGGCCCCTCCATGCTTCAAATCCGAAATTCCCAAATCTTATAAGTTACTCTATTTGCTCCAAAAATGCAATTTATACATTAATACAATGGAACTACTACCACTCTAGCTCTTAATGTAAATCTTGAAGAATATTAGAACCCTTACCTCAAGAATCAACAAAGGAGCAAGCTTGAGAAGAAACCTTCGCAAATCCATGTTCTAATCGGTTAAAAGCATTGATCTTTTCTTATTCTTCATCCTTGATGTCCAAACCATGGTGGATTGTTGTTCAAAATAGAGGGAATCAAGGGTTTGAGGCTAGGGTTTCGGAGGGTTTCAGACTTAGAAGAAGAGAAAAGAAGAGAGGGGAAAGAAAATGTGGAAAAAGATCTCAAAATCCCGTTTTTAGAGCTGCTGTCCCGTAATTCCCGCTCGAGCGTCCATATTCCCGCTCGAGCGGACCTGTTCCAGCACAGATTCCAAAACTTCAAATAGGTGTAACTCTCCCATCCGGACTCCGTTTTAGGTCTTTCTTGTGTTCAAATTGAAGCCCCAGAAGTAAGCTTTCCAATGGTTCTAACCTCACATCCATATTCAAAGTGGGGAAAAAGAAAAGGGCAAATGAGTGACGGTTGGTCGTAAACGAATTATTCCAATTAAAGTTTTTAGTCCCATCTTACTTTACCATCATCTTATCATCTCAATTAATATCCCAAAATAAGGTAAGGACATTTCAAATACACTAAGAAGAACATCAAAAATGAGTCCACATGCTTCAGAATCAAACTTACCCAGGCGACCCGCTCGAGCGCCCAACCTTGCGCTCGAGCGCGCAGACCAACAAAGTCGTCCGCTCGAGCGTAAACTCCCCCGCTCGAGCGGAGAACCACAACTCCCAGAATCTCAGGCCATCTGAAAAATTGCTGGAAACCCCAAAAGTCCGCTCGAGCGGCCACTCCTCCGCTCGAGCGGAGGAAAGGATTTCTGGGTCGTTACATCCTTCCCTCCTTACAAAAATTTCGTCCTCGAAATTTGAGAAAACCAAATAGAAAATAGGTCAAACATATACAGAAACACACCCTGTAATGTTCCAAAACTAGATCCACACTTGGGATAGAAAAGGATCACAAATACTTTCGATCAACATATACGCATCAAAATTTCAACGGGCAAGGAACAACACTAACCAATTATAATCCCAAGGCCCATAACAACTTCTCAATTTCAAAGACAATTCACATTGTACGGTCCATCACCAAAATTCAATTGCACTTCAATTAGCGGCATCACCAACTCTTTATTTCATTGACACTAAAAACATAGAATAGTGAGGACCATCATACAATTACCCCTTAAAGACACTAACATAAAGGCTCCTACTCAACTTCAAGAGAGGTCAATCAAAAGCTCAAACATACCTTAAACTTTAAAATCTATACACCCTTTTCACTTTCTCATTTACTTCTTTTCTTTTCAATCCTTATTTCTTTCTAGGCGTAAGAAGACTTGGATATATATATAGATGGTCAAACATAAAACATATGGGATACAATCCAATCGTTTAAGCATTCCAAAATGGAAATCTCGTAAACATACATAAGATTACATAAGAATTATGCTGGTCACAGATACATAATCAATTTCAGATAATTAAACCTTTAAGGTTTCAAATTTCTTATTCAATTATGCGAAATGAGTTCCCACAGCATGCATTAAGTTCACTCGTAATGAAAGTACCCTCCACAAAGTCTCTAACTAAGTCAGCCCAGCTGTAATAGTTCCATACACAATTTTAATTAGAGAGTACATGTTCGAACTTATCTTCTAATGCAGTTTACTTGGTGGTCCCTGACCATTACGTAGTTCCCAAGTAACTTAATTACATGGTTAGACTTAAATGCGATTATGCATCATTGGATCAGATTTCAGAACTTACCAAATAAGGTTCTGCCTAAGAGGTACCACAACTTCCATTTACGAAAATATACTAAGATCATAGCATTACATAAGTTTTAAATCACATTCTCTACTTCTTGACGAAATCTGAATGGTGGGAAGAAAAAATCCCCATTATAGACACCTGATCATGCCGTCATATTGAATTCAAAATCATACTTGACTAATCATTCATAATCGTAAGGTATAACATTTTCCTTTACTAGCGCTTTTCTTGTTATAACACAAATTCATTTGGTTCCCCTTTCCCTATTCAAACAATTCTTCCGTTTCTCACTGGAAGAGACAACGTCACTCACATGGTTTCGTCTTTACAACTTATAATTATAGTGGATCAACAAACGGTCGAGCAGAAAATAGAGACCAATCATTGGGCCCGGTTAGTTAACATACATAGAGCTTCCAGTTAGTCCTCGTACATAGATTCTACCAAGTTCATTCATATAATTATAACTCTTATTACGTATACAGTAACCATAAAAAAAATCACATCCTTCCAGAGTCTATAAAAGCAACAACTTACGCAATAGTATAACAAAGGAGCAATTTGATTTCGTGACATCCAGGTTCAGAATTCTTAATATTAATTCAATGTGGTAGTCAAACAATTTGTAATCATGTAGTGAATACTGTCCAAAGTTGTCTAAACATGTAAGAGAAGGTAAATGTCCAATAGGTATTGCTAACCCATTAACAAAATGGAATATTTCCATGTCCTTTTGTTTCCACCAGAACCCACGAGATCGTGCAAAACAGTTCACATCATAACTTTCATATAGGTGATATAGAACAATGTCACAACCTCTAACATTTGCATAGTTACATAAAATAGTTCACAGGAATGATTTTCTCAATCTTAAGTCACTTAATATACAAAAACAGAATTTGAATTCCTGCAGTAGCTTAGCTACTTACCGATCATTTAGGTTGTCTTCGAAGTAGTCAATAGCTGTCCTTTTTCTTTTTTTTTTTTTTCTTTTTTTTTTTTTAACCACCCTCATATATCACAAATCACAGATTTCACAACCAAATCCCAATTACACGTAAACTGAACTCATTCGACACTATCAATCCACATCATGTTATGACATAGCATAAACTGAACAGATAAATAGAAGCATATTAAATGCATTCTTAGTTATACTTGAATCAGAAACAAAAATCAGAACTTATACTTGATCATAATCCACCCGTACAAGACCGTCGGTGGCAAGAGATATCTTGTAACATACTTATACCACAGTATTTTTACCCCGGGGCAAGGGCCCTTAATACTTTTACATACATGGATCATCATTCCTTAATTCGTAACATAACGTATCAGAAAATGAAGCAGTGCTTGTCATATCATGTCATTATCGTGCACTTAACAGAATAGAATAAGTCACTTCTTACATGGGTCCAACTATTATCCAAAACACAACTTATCAAAATACATATCACAATACCTTTTTAAATCATAGGTCCAAACAATACCATGACAAAAAAGACATCACTATATCATAACTAAATCTTCCATACTTAGTGTTTAAGCAATTTATGACAACTGAAACAGATTCAGATACATGCTCATAATCATATTCATATTTAAATTTTGCATAAGATCATATATGGCTAACTATCAGATCAGGTAGGTCAGAAGACCACAACAGGTAGGTCCGAAGACCACAACAGGTAGGTCCGAAGACCACAACAGGTAGGTCCAATGACCACAACAGGTAGGTCCGAAGACCACAACAGGTAGGTCCGAAGACCACAACAGGTAGGTCCAAAGACCACAACAGGTAGGTCCGAAGACCACAATAGATAGGTCCGAAGACCACAACAAGTAGGTCCAAAGACCACAACAGATAGGTCCGAAGACCACAACAGGTAGGTCCAAAGACCACAACAGATAGGTCCGAAGACCACAACAGGTAGGTCCAAAGACCACAAAATTGATACCAATAGCCACGGTATTGTTACCCCCGGGCGAGGGCCATAGGCCACCGTATTGTTACCCCCGGGCGAGGGCCATAGGAATTAAGGGTGCCACAATTACTTATACCATTTTAACAGATTGGCATGTTGGCCCAGAATTATCAGATTGGCCTTTTCGGCACAGATATATCGAAATATCTGAAGTGTGTATGGACTCAAGAGGTGGCTCGTCACGGATTCTAGAGGTGGCTCCCACTAAAGTGTAGCACTTAGTTCCGTACAGCACTTTGCTCCACACCAGAAGTCAATAAGTCTCATCATGTCATATCATAAGCAAAACGAGTATCATAGCGGAACAACCATAATGTCATCAAAATAGGCTTTTCAAAAATCAATCATTTCGTATAATAGACATGAGAGGTATAATAGACATGGCTCATAATCGTTAACGTACACAAATTACTCTTAACGTTGCTATCAGTCTTTTCATATGCACTAAGGATGTCATGCATGAAGCCTAAGTCTTTTCTAGACATCCTACAGCTCAATGGATCCGTGTGTGAGATAGCAACTCGTGCTCTGATACCACCTGTCACGCCCCAAATCCGCCCCTAAAAATTTGGGCATGACCCATTCGAAATGGACACCAAAACGGTTTAATATTTTCTATGGGTCCTGAACGGAACCATTTATTATCATATAATAGTATAAAATAATATCCATTGAGCTACCACTACTATGCCAGGATCACAGACAGAACATAATGCAGATAAATATACATTGACGTATATCTGGAGATAGCTAAATACATATACATATACATCAAGCTTAATAAACACTTAGGGTACAAATTAAAACTTAGCAAAACTCCATAACTTGAACGGTCAACACCTAAGAATCTAGATACTCAAGGCTTGGCAACTGGTAACGGAAGCCACAGGTTAAGGTTGACCCCCAGGTTGAGTGCCTACAGAAACAGACATAAAATAAAGTGAGTCAAGCTCAGTGAATAATAGTAAGTAAATCATGTAATATTCAACTCAAACAATAAAGTATATAACTGTAGAAGTATATGGTTAACTACATTCTGAAAAGATGCCTCAAACACACATGGGTCTAGTTTAGTAGCAGGCGACTTATCGGCCAGAAATATGAGAATAGTCTTCGGCCGAAAGCGACCTTGACCCCAGAACATACTACTATGTACGTATATCTTTTCAACATTTCATTCTCATTGAGTTCTAATCAACACATATGCTAATATTATGGCGGCGGAAATCAGAATGTCATTAACGAACATTATGTCACAAAACATACATTGAATCAAACAGAAGTTAATATCATGTCATGCATAGCACAACCGGAACAGTAATAGAAATAGCATCAGTTTTCTTAAAATACCGTTCGCTTAATAAGACGAATGACCCACATTCTAACGTGAGTCTCGTAATAATGTTAAACATTTACATGCGTATCATAGATTCTCAACGACTTGGTCCATGTGTAACACAATGGAATATTCTTAGTTTCATACTGAGATATTTGGTTTAAAGATAAACATAATTCGTTTATTCATTAAGAATTGCTTATAGATAATAGAGAATTATTATTCATCATCAACGAGCAGGTCATTTCAAAGTCATACCGATGTATGCCGACCTTTCAACGTTCACATTGACTTTCAACCATCATAAATGTTTGTGTAACATGTTTGTGTAACACTTACAAGAAACAGAGCGTTAGTGATACTAATTATCGATGTTAAATAAAATGTATATCTTTGTACTATTACTCACAGTGGTTAGATGCTAGGTCCGCCCCTGTAGTTAACCCTACACAAGTCAATTCAACAACATTTAACACAACCCAACATAATCAACATAACCTCACATAATCATCTCCAATTAATATAATCCACACTATTTAGCGTTATTTAACTCAATACCACCAAATATAATTCCACATAATTCTATTTAAATTGCTAAGGCCCAATTCAACATTCCAAAGCCAAGTTTACCTCATCCACATTATCAACAAACCTTTCTTCCCAATTTCCTTTCTCATTAAAACATAATTCACAATACTCAAACCAAGTTCATTCGTAAATTTTAAACATAATTTCCAAGTGTCACTAAATTCCAATTAAACTTGTATATACCTAATTCAATATCCCAATTTCATTATTCTACTTTCGATTTGGACCAACTCTTTGGTTATCATCCTTAATCAACTTAGGGTTCCAAGAAAATATTGAAATTTCAAGAAATAATTAACTTATTAACCCAACACTTTATATTCTAATTTTTCCATTGATTAAACATCTAGGATTCATAATTCATCATTTAAACCCATCAATTGGCCCCTCCATGCTTCAAATCCGAAATTCCCAAATCTTATAAGTTACTCTATTTGCTCCAAAAATGCAATTTATACATTAATACAATGGAACTACTACCACTCTAGCTCTTAATGTAAATCTTGAAGAATATTAGAACCCTTACCTCAAGAATCAACAAAGGAGCAAGCTTGAGAAGAAACCTTCGCAAATCCATGTTCTAATCGGTTAAAAGCATTGATCTTTTCTTATTCTTCATCCTTGATGTCCAAACCATGGTGGATTGTTGTTCAAAATAGAGGGAATCAAGGGTTTGAGGCTAGGGTTTCGGAGGGTTTCAGATTTAGAAGAAGAGAAAAGAAGAGAGGGGAAAGAAAATGTGGAAAAAGATCTCAAAATCCCGTTTTTAGAGCTGCTGTCCCGTAATTCCCGCTCGAGTGTCCATATTCCCGCTCGAGCGGACCTGTTCCAGCACAGATTCCAAAACTTCAAATAGGTGTAACTCTCCCATCCGGACTCCGTTTTAGGTCGTTCTTGTGTTCAAATTGAAGCCCCAGAAGTAAGCTTTCCAATGGTTCTAACCTCACATCCATATTCAAAGTGGGGAAAAAGAAAAGGGCAAATGAGTGACGGTTGGTCGTAAACGAATTATTCCAATTAAAGTTTTTAGTCCCATCTTACTTTACCATCATCTTATCATCTCAATTAATATCCCAAAATAAGGTAAGGACATTTCAAATACACTAAGAAGAACATCAAAAATGAGTCCACATGCTTCAGAATCAAACTTACCCAGGCGACCCGCTCGAGCGCCCAACCTTGCGCTCGAGCGCGCAGACCAACAAAGTCGTCCGCTCGAGCGTAAACTCCCCCGCTCGAGCGGAGAACCACAACTCCCAGAATCTCAGGCCATCTGAAAAATTGCTGGAAACCCCAAAAGTCCGCTCGAGCGGCCACTCCTCCGCTCGAGCGGAGGAAAGGATTTCTGGGTCGTTACAGATAATGATGCTAGACTTGATCTCCAAGTTGATTACCTACAGAGTCAGACAAAATAACAGAATGAGACAAGCTCAGTGAATAATAATAATTAAGCAGTTTAATAGTTACAATTCATAACAACAGTACATTTACTAGAACGGAATTCAACATTTAGGTTGAGATTATTTTATTCCCAGAATGGCCTTTGGCCTCGTGTTACAATTATTACAGAATGGCCTAATGGCCCAGAATTATCAGAACGGTTTTGCGACCCAGAACAGCCTTACGGCCCAGAATTATCAGAACGGTCTTTCGACCCAGAACAGCCTTACGACCCGGAAATTATCGAGCATAAAAAGTGTGACGAGCAGCGTAAAAGCGTAACAGAAATAGCAGATGTATGGATTCAAGAGGTGGCTCGTACGGATTCCAGAGGTGGCTCCCACCAAGGTGTAGCACTTCGTTCCGTACAGCACTTTGTTCCATACCAGGAATTAGTAAGTCTCACCATGTCACAATATATACAAAATGAGTATCATAACGGAACATCTACAGATGTCATTAAAACAGATTAGTCTTACAGTCACACAGAGACACACAATTCTTTTTATCATTCAAATGAGTTAACATAAGTAGATTACACAATAACCATTAACTCCAAAGGTACAGAAGTATTATAGTGCCATAATGTGCCCACATCATTTTAACTATCAGAGTAGTTGTCTTGTAATTAACGAAACATGAACATTAATGAGGGACAAGAGCGAACATATTTTAAACAGAGGTATACATGCCATTCCATTATAAGTCCCATTTATTCATTAAGAAACGATATCATTTACGTATAGGTGATAGAAAATTAATATGCATCACAGACAGAACAGAATGATTCCATAGTCATACCGATGTATGCAGCTCTTTCAACATTCACACTGATTGCCAACTGGCATAAGGCTAATGTGTTCACTTACGAAGGATAGAGCGTTAGTACCATAGTCATTAACAGTAAGTACAATGTACAAATGGTGTACTATTACTCACAGTGTTGTGTTGGCGTGTTAGTTCCTTCCGGAGTGTGCCCTGCGCACAATCATAATTTATAATTTAGTTTTCCTTCTTCTTAATTCAATAAGGAGTCATCCATGGGTCATTACAGTTCACATGATTTTATAACCAGCTTAAAATCATCAAAACATATTCTAAAACTACCAGAGAGTCAAACATACAAAACCGAACGAACACATTTTCTTCTGAAAATAAACCTCCCCGCTCGAGCGCCACTTTGGCCGCTCGAGCGGAATGCACACAAAGCGCTAGGAGGTCGTTTTCCGCCGGCGGGACTTCCGCTCCGGCGGACCAAGCGAAATCCTGAAAATCTGAACTTCCAATTTCATAACCTAACTCCATTTTCATGCAATTCAAGGTGAAATTAAGACAATAATTCAACCCTACATTACCATAACATGGATTCTATCCTGAGTATGACAAATTAAACAAGATTAGACAAGATTAGAAGCTTCAACAAGCCATTTCTCTCTCAAACCCCACTCTTGGATTCAAGTTCTTCATGCTCAAGAACATAACACATAATATTAACATAATTCCATGAGGTGATGACATAAAACTCAAGGATGGAAGTATAATTGCATATAACACTTAAATTAAGTGTCAAGGTAACCAATTAATGAGAAACCCTCATAAATCCAACAAGAATCAAACATGAATCATACATAACATCCGTCACAAACTCTAAGTTGCCATAACAAGAAAACTTGAGCTTACCTCGCTTTAATTCCCACAATTCGAACAATTTCGCCAAGCTGTCTTGTTGGATTCCTTTTTCCCCCAATTCTTCTCTCCACTCTCTCTTATTCTCTCTCCCAAAAAGGCAATCACGTTTTTTGATCTTAAGTCAAAACACTTAGAGATATAAACAAAAGCATATAAGAGCATATAGGACAAAATTCAATCGCTTTATCATTCCGAAATTGAGATTTCATAAACATGCTTAATATTACCAGAAAATTATGCTGAACATAGGTATATAATCAATTTCAGTTAATTAAGCCATTAAGGCCTCCAATTTCTGCTCTAAACATTCTAATGAAACAGATGTGTTTCTTGTTCAACAAATAGACTTTCTTAACATGGCATAATAAGCCTATAATTGCACATAATTAGGGACTTAAGATATACCAGAATATAATAAGCATATAATTAGGGACTTAAGATATGCCAGAATCATGCACGGGGGTCGGGTTATTACACATACTTTCTCAAGTCTTCCAGGAGCTTCCAAGCCATTTCATTAGTATCTTTTCCTTGACACGTCCTACTGCTGGACAATTTGGTCCGGTCAAGTTGGTGGGTCGTGACACAAGGCCAAGGCCAGCAGCATGCCATGCCATGGCCAAGGCAGCCAAGCCAAGGCTAGCAGCATGCCATGCCAAGGCCAAGGCCAGCAGCATGCCATGCCACGACAAAGACAACCAAGCCAAAGCCAACAGCATGCCATGCCAAGGCCAAGCCCAGCAGCATGCCATGCCACGGACAAGGTAGCCAAGCCAAAGCCAGCAGCATGCCATGCCAAGCTCAAGGCCAGCAGCATGCCATGCCACTGCCAAGGCAGCCAAGCCAAACCCAGCAGCTTGACATGCCAAGTCCAGGGCTAGCAGCATGCCATGCCACGGCCAAGGCAACAGAGCCAAAGCCAGCAGCGTGCCATGCAAAGGCCATGGCCAGCAGCATGTCATTCCAAGGCCAAGGCCAACGGCATGCCATGCCACGACCAAGGCAGCCAAACCAAAAGCGAGCAGCATGCCATGCCAAGGCCATGGCCAGCAGCATGCCATGCCACGGCCAAGGCAGCCATGCCAAAGCTAGCAGCATGCCTTGCCAAGGCCAAGGCCAGCACCATGCCATGCCAAAGCCAGTAGTATGCCATGCCAAGGCCAAGGCCAGCTGCACACCATGCCACGGCCAAGGTAGCCAAGCCAAAGCCAGCAGCATGCCTTGCCACGGCCAAGACAGCCAAGCCCAAGCAAGCAGCATGCCATGCCAAGGCCAAGGCTAAGGCCAGCAGCATGTCATGCCACGGCCAAGGCAGCCAAGCCAAAGCCAGCAGCAAGCCTTGCCAAGGCCAAGGCCAGCAGCATGCCATGCCATGGCCAAGGCAGCCATGCACTCGCCAATGCCAGCAGCATGCCATGCCAAGGTCAAGGCCTGCTGCAGGCCATGCCACGGCCAAGGTGGCCATGCCACGGCCAAGTTAGCCATGCCAAAGCCAACAGCATGCCATGCCATGTCCAAGGCCAGCAGCACGCCATGCCACAGCCAAGGCAGCCATGCCAAAGCCAGCGACATGTCATGTGAAGGCCAAGGCCAGCAGCATGCCATGCCATGGCCAAGGCAGCCATGCCAAAGCTAGTAGCATGCCATGCCAAGGCCATGGCCAGCAGCATGCCATGGCACGGCCAAGGTAGCCAAGCCAAAGCTCGCAGCATGTCGTGCCCAGGCGAAGGCCAGCAGCATGCCATGCCACGGCCAAGGCAGCCAGGGCCAAGGCCTGCAGCACATCCTGCCAAGGCCAACGCCAGCTGCAAGCCATGCCATGGCCAAAGCGATAGCGCCAAAGGCATGCCATGCCAAGGCCAAGGCTGACATGCCATGCCACGGCAAACAACCAAGCCAAAACCGGCTGACATGCCATGCGCGACAAAAGACCAAGCCAAAGCCAGTAGCATGCCATGCCTGGCCCAAGGCCAACAACATGCCATGCCATGGCCAAGGCAGCCAAGCGAAAGCTAGCAGCTTGCCATGCCAAGTCCAGGGCCAGCAGCATCCCATGCCACGACCAACGCAGCCAAGCCAAATCCAACAGCATGCCATGCCAAGGCCAAGGCCAGCAGCATGCCATGCCACAGCCAAGCCAAAGCCAGCAGCATGCCATCCCAAGGCCAAGGCTAGCAGCATGCCATGCCACGGCCAAGGCAGCGAAGCCCAAGCCAGCCACATGCCATGGCAAGGCCAAGACCAAGGCCAGTAGCTTGCCATGCCACGGCGAAGGCAGCCAATCCAAAGTCAGAAGCTTGCCACGCCAAGTCCAGGGCCAGCAGCATGCCATGCCACGACCGAGGTAGCCAAGCCAAAGCCAGCAGCGTGCCATGCCAAGTCCACGGCCAGCAGCATGCCATGCCACGGCCAAGGTAACCAAGCCAAAGCCAACAACATGCCACCCCAAGGCCAACGCCAGTAGCATGCCATAGCACGGCCAAGGCAGGCAACCCCAAGCCAACCGCATGCCATGCCAAGTCCAAGCCCAAGGCCAGCAGCATGCCATGCCACGGCCAAGGCAGCCAAGCCGAAGCTAGCCGCGTGCCACGCCAAGGCCCAGGCCATCAACATGCCATGACACGACCAAGGCAGCAATGCCAAACCTAGCTACATGCCATGCCAAAGTGCAACAGCATGCCTTGCCAGGGCCAAGGCAGCCATGCCAAAGCCAGCAGCATGCCATGCCATGGCCAAGGCGATGTACGCCATGCCACGCGGCCAAAGCGTGACGAAAGCGGTGACAAGCCATGCCAAGGCGGCGTGACATGCCATGCCAACGCCAAGGCCAGTAGCATGCCATGCCAAGGCCAAGGCCAGCAGCATGCCATGCCATGGCAAAGGCAGCCAAGCCAAAGCTAGCAGCATGCCATGCCAAGGCCAAGGCCAGCAGCATGCCATGCCACGACCATGGCAGCCAAGCCAAAGCCAGCAGAATGCCATGCCAAGTCCAAGTCCAAGTCCAGCAGCATGCCATGCCATGGCCAGGGCAGCCAAGCCAAATCCAGCAGCATGCCTTGCCAAGGCCATGGTCAGCAGCATGCCATGCCAAGGCCAAGGCTAGCAGCATGCCATGAAATGGCCAAGGCAGCCAAGCGAAAGGTAGCACCATGCCATGCCAAGGCCAAGGCCAAAAGCATGCCATGCCACGGCGAGGGTAGCCAGGCCAAAGCCAGCACCATGCCATGCCAAGGCCAAGGCCTGTAGCATGCCATGGCCTAGGCCAAGGTAGCCAAGCCAATGCTAGTAGCATGCCATGCCAAGGCCGAGGCCAGCAGCATGCCATACCACGGCCATGGCGGCCTAGCCAAACGTAGCAGCATGCCATGCCAAGGCCAAGGCCAGCAGCATGGCATGCCACGGCCAAGGTAGCCAAGCCAAAGCAAGCAGCATGCCATACCAAGGTGTCACGGGCCGACTCCTTTAGAGTTGCAGCAGATCAGTTTTTGCCCATGTGGTGCTCAAACTCCACCAAGTTTAAGCCCGCCATAGCTCGTTGACAAATCGAGTGTTGATGGTCTCACCCGTTTGAACATTGGGGCCCAATGCTTTGTCAAGCCAAACAACTTCACAAGGAAGCTCGTTCTTCACCCGGATGCCACAAGTAGGCCTGACGCCTCAAGTGCACCACGCACAGCATAGGTCGCTTCATAGCGCCAAGCTTACCTCAAGCAAGGTGCTCGCCCAACTTAGGTTTACGTCATCAAGGTGCCTAGCCACACAACAATGTGCTGGCAAAGGTCCTCAACTTAGCCATCAAGCCAACATTGCACGTTGGGTCTTTAATAGCGTCTCGAAGTGTCGTAGGGTCAAGCATGCCTCAATAGATGCATATTGGAAGGCCACTTGGTCATGCGAAGCACACAAGCCACTGAGGCTCAATCTCTTACCCACGGCGTAGTCCTCGTGCGAACACGTGTGCTAGATTCCGCCTAAGGCCATTGCGCACCTTAGCATTGCACCAACGTGTAGCATGAGTAAAGCAACATCTCAATCCATAGCTCGCTTGTAGCATAATGTAGTCCCTCAATGGACGTAGTCAATGCACAGCCTGATTCCTTCATTAGATAGCCCACATATGCGGGGTTGCCTTCCAACCGCTTAGCTTAAGCTATGAGAACCCCTCGTGCGAGGTTGAACCCAAACCAAGCACTAGAGTTGGCACACGAGGCCTTTAGTGGTGACTCGATAGCCCATTCTGTCCACAACGAGTCCCAAAGATACCATATTGTGTGGCATAATGGAAACAACGTAGGGAACCTCCACTTGGGAGGGTGCGCGCAGTGCCTACATCATTGCACTGTCCACGGGGCTCCCAAACCCACGTGGAGACTCTAAACACCCCTCTAGATACCTAAAGCCCGCCCTTGAGTTGCCCCAAGGTTGCTCACTTGAAGCCCAGTTTGGGCGGGGAGGTAGGTAGGTAGCACACCTTGCCCCCTTATAGCAGCTCGTTAAGCCCTTTTTCATCTGGCAAGAGGAAATGTCATACATGTCCGATGAGTCATAATGATTTTTCATAAATTCTACAAATTGAGAAAAATCATGAAACTTGGTTAGGAAAACACTTCCCCCAATACCTCTTTACCATAAAAATTTCAGCCCGAAACTCTTTCGTTTGAGTGTCGAACCAAAGCGCCAAAACGCTGTACTGTTGGCGACCCTTCTTTGCTCTTTCTTGTATTTTCTTGCTCTTGGCGGTTGGTTGTTGACATGGGCTGTGGCCTTGCCATTTGATGGCTATTAATGGCTTACATGCCTTGGGCTACTTGGGGCCAATGTTTGGTGACGTTGGGGCACTTCCAACGGCCACTCTTGAGCACTCAAATGGCCACACCACCGCGAGCGAAACGTCACGGAGTTGGCCTCGCAAGGCAACCCGTGACGCAATGTCAAGGCCAACAGCGTACCATTCCACGGCCAAGGTAGCCAACCCCAAGCCAGCAGTATGCCATGCCAAGGCCAAGGCCAGCAGCATGCCATGCCAAGGGCAAGGCGGCCAAGCCAAAGCCAACAACATGCCATACCAAGGCCAAGGCCGGCTAGCAGCATGCCATGTCACGGCCAAGGCAGCCAAGCCCAAGCCAGCAGCATGCCATGCCAAGGCCAAGCCCAACAGCATGCCATGGCATGGCCAAGGTAGCCAAGCCAAAGCTAGCAGCATGCCATGCCACAGATAAGGTAGCCAAGCCAAAGCCAGCAACATGCCATGCCAAGGCCAACGCCAGAAGCATGCCATGCCACGGCCAAGGCAGCCAAGCGAAAGCCAGCAGCATGAAATGCCAAGGCAATGGCTAGCATCATGCCATGCCAAGGCCAAGGCAGCCAAGCCCAAGCCAGCAGGATGCCATGCCAAGGCCAAGGCCAGCAGCATGCCATCCCACGGCCAAGGCAGCCTTGCCAAAGCCAGCAGCATGCCATGCCACGGCCAAGGCAACCATGGCAAAGCTAGCAGCACGCCATGCCTAGGCCAAGTCTAGCATCATGTCGTGCCACGGCCAAGACGGCCAAGCCAAAGCCAGCAGCATGCCAAGCCAAGGCCAGAAATAGTAGCATGCCATGCCACGACCAAGGCAGCCAAGCCCAAGCCAGTAGCATGCCATGCCAAGGCCAACGCCAAGCCCAACAGCATGCCATGCCAGGGCCAAGGCCATAGCAAGCAGCATGCCATGCCACGGACAAGGCAGCCAAGCCAAAGCCAATAGCATGCCATGCCAAGTCCAAGGCCAGCAGCATGCCATTCCACGGCCAAGGCAGCCAAGCCAAAGCCTGCAGCATGAAATGCCATGGCCAAGGCTAGCATCATGGCATGCCACGGCCAAGGCAGCCAAGCCAAAGCCACCAGCATGCCGTGCCAAGGGCAAGGCCAGTAGCATGCCATGCCATGCCATGGCCAAGGCAGCCAAGCCAAAGCCAGCAGCATGCCCTGCCAAGGCCAAGGCCAGCAGCATGCCAAGCCATGGCCAAGGCAGCCAAGCCAAAGCCAACAGCATGCCACCCAAGGCTAAGGCCAGCAGCATGCCATGCAACGGCCAAGGCAGCAAAGCCCAAGCCAGCAGCATGCCACGCCAAGGCCAAGGCCAAGGCCAAGGGCAACAGCATGCCATGCCACGGCCAAGGCAGCCAAGCCAAAGCCAGCAGCATGCCATGCCAAGGCCAAGGCTAGCAGCATGCCATGCCACGGCCAAGGCAGCCAAGCCAAAGCAAGGAGCATGGCATGCCAGGGCCAAGGCCAGCACCTTGTCATGCCATGGACAAGGTAGTAAAGCCAAAGCCAGCAGTATGCCATGCCATGGAAAAGGCCAGGGCCAGCGGCAAGCCATGCCACGGCGAAGGCAGCCAAGCCATACCAAGCAGCATGCCAAGCCAAGGCCAAAGCTAGCAACATGCCATGCCACGGCCAAGGCAGCCAAGCCAAAGCGAGTTGCATGCCATGCCAAGGCGATGGCCAGCAGCATGCCATGGCACGGCCAAGGCGGCTAACCCAAAGATATCAGCATGCCATACCAAGGCCAAGGCCATCAGCATTCCATGCCATGGCCAAGGCTACCAAGCCCAAGCCAGCAGAATGCCATGGCAAGGCCAAGACCAAGGCCAGCAGCATGCCATGCGATGGCGAAGGGAGCCAAGCCAAAGCCAGCAGCATGCCATGCCAAGGCCAAGGCCAGCAGCATGCCACACCAATGCCAAGGCAGCCAAGCCAAAGCCAGCAACATGCCATGCCAAGGCCAAGGCCAGCAGCATGCCACGCCACGGCCAAGGCAGCCAAGCCAAAGCTAGCAGCATGCCATGCCAAGGCCAAGGCCAGCAGCATGCCATGCCATAGCCAAGGCAGCCAAACCAAAGCTAGGAGCATGCCATGCCAAGGCCAAGGCCAGCAGCAGGCCATGCCATGGACAAGCCAGCAAAGCCAAAGCCAGCAGCATGCCAGCTAAGGAAAAGGCCAAGGCCAGCGGCATGCCATGCCACAGCCGAGGCAACCAAGGCACACCAAGCAGCATGCCAAGCCAACGCCAAGGCCAGCAACATGCGATGCCACAATAGCCAAAGGCCAAAGGCGCTGACATTCCATGCCATGGCCAAGTTAGCCAAGACAAAGCCAGCAGCATGCCATGGCAAGGCCAAGATCAAGGCGGCTGACATGCCATGCCGGCGGCGAAGCCGGCTGCGGCATGTAAGCAATGGCCAAGGCGAGAGCATGCCACGCCCGGCAAAGGCACCCAAGCCAAAGCAATGACATGCCATGCCAAAGGCGAGCCAGGCGACATTCCACTCCACGACAAAGCGGCAAGCCAAAGCCAGCAACATGCCATGCCAAGCCCCAGGCCGGTAGCAAGCCATGCCACGGCCAAGGCAGCCATGCCAAAGCCAGCAGCATGCCATGCCAAGGCCAAGGCCAGTAGCGTGCCATGCCACAGACAAGGCAGCCATGCCAAAGCCAGTAGCATACCATGCCAAGGCCAACGCCAGCAGCATGCCATGCCACGGCCAAGGCAGCCAAGCCAAAGCTAGCAGCAAGAAATGACAAGGCCAGGGCCAGCATCATGCCATTCCATGGCCGAGGTAGCCAAGCCAAAGCCAGTAGCATGCCATGCCAAGACCAAGGGCAGTATCATGGCATGCCATGGACAAGGCAGCCAAGCCCAAGCCAGCGGTATACAACGCCAAGGCCAAGGCCAGCAGCATACCATGCCAAGGACAAGGACGGTAGCATGCCATGCCACGGCGAAGGCAGCCAAGCCAAAGCCAGCAGCTTGCCATGCCATGGCCAAGGCCAGCAGCATGCCATGCCACGGCCAAGGCAGGCAAGGCAAAGGCAGCAGCTTGCCACCCAAGGCTAAGGCCAGCAGCATGCCATGCCACGGACAAGGCAGCATAGCCCAAGCCAGCAGCAAGCCATGCCAAGGCCGAGGCCTGCCGCATGCTATGCCACGGACAAGGCAGCAAAGCCCAAGCCAGCAGCAAGCCATGCCAAGGCCGAGGCCTGCAGCATGCCATGGCACGGCCAAGTTAGCCAAGCCAGAGCCAGCAGCATGCCATGCCAAGGCCAAGGCCAGGAGCATGCCACGCCATGGCAAAGGCAGCCATGCCAAAGCCAGGAGCCTGCCATGCCAAGGCCAAGGCCAGCAGCATACCACGCCACGACAACGGTAGCCAAGACAAACCCAGCAGCCTGTCATGCCAAAGCCAAGGCCACCAGCATGCCATGCCATGGCCAAGGCAGCCAAGCCAAAGCCAGCTGCATGCGATGCCAAGGCCAAGGCCAGTAACGTGCCATGCCACAGACAAGGCAGCCAAGCCAAAGCCAGGAGCATACCACGCCAAAGCCAAGGCCAGCAGCATGCCATGCCACGGCCAGGGCAGCTAAGCCAAAGCTAGCAGCAAGAAATGCCAAGGCCAGGGCCAGCATCATGCCATTCCACGGCCAAGGTAGCCAAGCCAAAGCCAGCAGCATGTCGTGCTAAGGCGAAGACCAGTAGCATGCCATGCCATGGACAAGGTAGCCAAGCCAAAGCCAGCAGCATAGAATGCCAAGGCCAAGGCCAGCAGCATACCATGCCAAGCCCAAGCCAGCAGAATGCCATGGCAAGGCCAAGACCAAGGCCAGCAGCGTGCCATGCTATGGCGAAGGGAGCCAAGCCAAAGCCAGCAGCATACCATGCAAAGGCCAAGGCCAGCAGCATGCCACGCCACGGCCAAGGCCAGCAGCATGCCATGCCATGGCCAAGGCAGCCAAGCCAAAGCTAGGGGCATGCCAAGCCAAAGCTAGGGGCATGCCATGCCAAGGCCAAGGCCAGCAGCATGCCATGCCATGGACAAGGCAGCAAAGCCAAAGCCAGCAGCATGCCATGCCAAGGAAAAGGCCAAGGCCAGCGGCATGCCATGCCACGGCCGAGGCAACCAAGCCATACCAAGCAGCATGCCAAGCCAACGCCAAGGGCAGCAGCGTGCCATGCCAACGCCAAGGCAACCAAGCCGAAGCAAGCATCATGCCATGCCAAGGCCAGGCCCAGCAGCATGCCATGCCACGGCCAAGGCGGCCAAGCCAAAGCCGTCAGCATGGCATAGCAAGGCCAAGGCCAGTAGGATTCCATGCCAAGGCCAAGGCCAGCAACAAGCCATGCCACGACCAAGCCAAGGTTAGCTGCAAGCCGCATGCCATGGCGTGCCATGGCGTGCCATGCCACGAACAAGCGACCATGCAAAAGCGATGGCATACCATGCCAACGCCCGCGTGACTGCCATGCCACGGCCAAGGCAGCCAGGCCAAAGCTAGCAGCAAGAAATGACAAGGCCAGGGCCAGCATCATGCCATTCCACGGGCAAGGTAGCCAAGCCAAAGCAAGCAGCATGCCATGCCAGGACCAAGGCCAGTATCATGGCATGCCATGCACAAGGCAGCCAAGCTAAAGCCAGCAGCATACAATGCCAAGGCCAAGGCAATGACATACCATGCCAGGGCGAGCGGCGGCATGCCATGCCACGGCGAAGCGACCAAGCCAAAGCGGCTGACATGCCATGCCAAGGCCAAGGCCAGCAGCATGCCATGCCAAGGCCAAGGCAGGCAAGGCAAAGGCAGCAGCATGCCACCCAAGGCTAAGGCCAGTAGCATGCCATGCCACGGCCCAGGCCAGCAGCATGCCATGCCACGGCCAAGGCAGTCAGGCCAAAGCCAAGGCCCGCAACATGCCATGCCACGGCTAAGGCAGCCATTCCAAAGCCAGTAGGATGTCATGCCAAGGCCAAGGCCAGCAGCATGCCATGCCACGACCAAGGGAGCCAAGCCAAAGCCAGCAGCATGCAATGGAACGACCAAGGCCAGCAGGGTGCCATGCCACGGCCAGGGCAGCAAAGCCAAAGCCAGCAGCAGGCCATGCCAAGGCCAAGGCCAACAGTATGCCATGCCACGGCCAAGGTAGCCAAGCCAAAGCCAGCAGGATGCCATGCCAACGCTAAGGCCTACTGCATGCCATGCCCCGGCCAAGGCAGCCAAGCCAATGCCAACAGCATGCCATGCCAAGGCCAAGGCCTGCAGCATGCCATGCCACGACCAAGGTAGCAAAGCCAGTGCAAGCAGCATGCCATGCATGGCCAAGGCCAGCAGCATGACATCCCACTGCCAAGGCAGCCAAGCCAAAGACGGCAGCATGCCACGCCAAGGCCAAGGCCAGCAGCATGCCACGCCAAGGCCATGGCCAGTAGCAGGCCACGCCATGGCCAAGGGAACCAAGCCAAAGCCAGCAGCATGCCATGCCACGGCCAAGGCAACCAAGCCAAAGCCGGCAGCATGCCATGCCAAGGCCATGGCCAAGGCCAGCAGCATGCCATGCCACGGCCAAGGCCAGCAGCATGCCATGCCACGGCCAAGGCAGCCAATCCCAAGCCAGCAGCATGCCATGCCAAGGCCAAGGCCAGCAGCATGCCATGCCAAGGCCAAGGCCAGCAGCACGCAATGCCATGACCAAGGTAGCCAAGCTTAAGCCAGCAGCATGCCATGCCATGGCCAAGGCCAGCAGCATGCCATGCCACAGCCAAGGCAGCCAAGCCAAAGCCAGCAACATGCCATGCCAAGGCCAAGGCCAGCAACATGCCATGCCACGGCCATGGCAGCCATGCCAAAGCCAAGGCCAGCAGCATGCCATGCCACGACCAAGATAGCCAAGCCAAAGCCAACAAAATGCTGTGCCAAGGGCTAGTCAAACAGCATGCCATGCCACGGCCAAGGTAGCCAAGCCAAAGCCAGCACCACGCCATGCCAAGGCCAAGGCCAGTAGCATGCCATGCCACGGCCAAGGCAGCCAAGCCAAAGCTAGCAGCATGCCGTGGCATGGAAGACAGCCAGCCAAAGCCAGCAGCATGCCATGCCAAGGCCAAGGCCAGCAGCATGCCATGCCACGGCCAAGGAAGCCAAGCTAAAGCCAGCAGCATGCCATACCAAGGCCAAGGCCAAGGCCAGCAACATGCGATGCCAAGGCACAGGCCGGCAACATGCCATGCCAAGGCCCAAGCCAGCAAGATGCTATGCCAAGGCCAAGGCGAAAAGCATGCCATGCCATGGCCAAGTCCAGCCGCCTGCCATGCCAAGGCCATGGCCAAGGCCAGCAGCTTGCCATGCCAAGGCCAAGGCCAAGGCCAGCAGCATGCCATGCCATGCCATGTCAAGGCCAAGGCCAAGGCCAACAGCATGCCATGCCATGCCTAGGCCAAGGCTAGCAACATGCCATGCGAAGGCCAGGGCCAGCAGCAAGCCATGCGATGCTAAGGCCGACAGCATGCCATGGCATGGCCTTGGCAAGAACATTGCATGCCACTGCCTTGGCAAGCATTCCTTGTCCCTCGTGTAATTGTCAATAGGTTTGGCTTTGACTTACGTATAGGTTGCCCTGCGAAATGAAAGTCCCTCGGGTAATAGCCATTTGGTTGGTTTTGACAGGC
>CM045770.1:153774830-153832330 GCA_025200525.1 Camellia lanceoleosa | reverse complement strand
TAGAGGTGTCAGAAAAGTTACCACAAGGATAACTGGCTTGTGGCAGCCAAGCGTTCATAGCGACGTTGCTTTTTGATCCTTCGATGTCGGCTCTTCCTATCATTGTGAAGCAGAATTCACCAAGCGTTGGATTGTTCACCCACCAATATGGAACATGAGCTAGGTTTAGATCGTCGTGAGACAGGTTAGTTTTACCATACTGATGACAGTGTCGCAATACTAATTCAACCTAGTACGAGAGGAATCGTTGATTCGCACAATTTGTCATCACGCTTGGTTGAAAAACCGATGCGCCGCTTACCGTGTCTTGGATTCTGTTGAGCCTCTAAGTCAGAATCTGGGCTAGAAGCGGCGCTGCGCCCATTGCCGCTTCCGACCAGCAGGGCCGTCAGACCCAAAGCCACATGGTGAAGCCCGCGGCGACCGAGCAGCGGGCATATGAAAGTACAATTCCTATCTCGAGCGGCCGGTAGAATCCTCTGCAGACGACTTAAATACGCGACGGGGTATTGTAAGTGGCAGAGTGGCCTTGTTTCCATGATCCACTAAGATTCAGCCCTGCGTCGCTTCGATTCGTCCCTCCCCCCCTCTTTGTGCTGTCCCCCCTCGGAGGTCCGAGGGCAGAGATTGCACGCCTCGACACACGAAAACGATTCACATGTATGGGAAAACAAAATTCCCAAGGCCCAAGGGGATTGCTAACACTGCAGGACGAGTTGTGCGACGGCTGCAGCCTTGGCCAGCAAGCCATGCCATCGATTTGCCCAGCATGCCATGCCTTAGCCTTGGCCGGCACGCCATGCCTTAGCATTCGCCGGCATGCCACGCGACGGCCTTGGCCAGAATGCCACACCTTAGCCTTGGCCAGCATGCCACACCACGGCCACGGCAAGCATGCCATGGAACCGTCTTGGCAAGCACGCCATGCCACAGCGTCGCCCAACATGCCATGCCAAGCCACGGCGTTGCCCAACATGCCAAGGCGGGCATGCCATGCCACGGCCTCGGCCCGCATGCCTTGCCACGGCGTTGCCCAGCATGCCAATGTGGGCATGCCATGCCACGGCCTCGGCTCGCATACCATCCCTTAGCCTTGGCCAACATGCCATGCCATTGCCTTGGCTAGCCATCCATGCCTTAGCCTTGGCCAACATGCCACGCCACGGCCATGCCAAGCAAGCCATGGCACCACCTTGGCAAGAATGCCATGCCACTGCGTTGCCCAACATGCCAAGGCGGGCAAGCCATGCCATGCCACGGCCTCGGCCCGCATGCCATGCCACGGCGTTGCCTAGCGTGCCATGCCTTAGCCTTGGCCAATATGCCATGCCACCACCACGGCCAGCATGTCATGCCACCGCAACGTCCTGCATGCCATGCCTTACCCTTGCCCAACATGCCATGCTAACGCCTTAGCCTTGGCCAGCATGCCACGCCACGGCCATGCCAAGCATGCCACGCCACGGCGTTGCCCGGCGGGCTATGCCTGCCCATGCCATGCCCGTACCCGCCATGCCAGCGTTGCCGCATGCCATGCCTCGACCATGCCCTGCCACAATGTTGCCCCGCGTGCCATGCCTTTGCCTTGGCGGCATGCCATGCGCCAGCGCAAAGCAAAACCGGCATGCCACAACCTTTGCCTTGGCCAACCTACCATGCCTCGGCGTTATGACATGTCGTGTGCGCCTTAGCCTTGACGCGACATGCCATGCCACGGCCATGTACCAAACAAGCCCGCGGTGCCGCCTTAGCGGCAGCAAGCATGCTTACCCTTGCCTTAGCGGCATGCCATGCCACAACATTGTCTAGCATGCATTGCCATGGCCTCGGCCAGCATGCCATGCCACGGCCTCGGCCGACATGCCTTGCCACGGCATTTCCCAGCATGACATGCCACAGCGTGCCATGCCTTAGCCTGGGCAAGCATGCCATGGGACAGCGTCGCCTAGCATGCCAAGGCTGGCATGCCATGCCACGGTATCAGCCCGCATGCCATGCCACGGCCTCGGCCTATGCCAAGCGTTGCCAGTGCCGTGCGCGTTGGCCACCAGGCATGCCAAAGGCGGCATCTTGCGTCTGCGACCTCGACCGCATGCCATGCCGCGGCGTTGGCCAGCGTGCCATGCCTTAGCCTGCCACCCGCCCAGCGTTGACATGCCAAGGCGGCATGTACCCGCGGCCTCGGCCGACATGCCATGCCGCCTCGGCGACATGTCTTGCCCGCGGCATGCCATGCCACAACCTCGGCCCGGCATGCCATGCGGCATGCCACTGCGGCATTGCCATACGCGTGCCATGCCTTGCCAGGCGGCATGCCATGCCGCAGCGACATGCCATGCCACGGCGTTGCCCGAATGCCAGCCGGCGTTGCCATGGCGTGCCGCGCCCTGCGCATGCCTACCAGCCCGCGGCCTCGGCATGACATGCTGCCGCGGCATTGCCCAATGCCATGCGGCATGCCGTGGCGTTGCCCGGCGCCTTAGCCTTAGCGGCTGGCATGCCATGCCTAGCGTTGGCATGCATACAAACCGGCATGCCATGAAACGCGGCTTGCATGCCCCACCGGCCTCGGCGCGCATGCCATACCCGCGACCTGGCGCGGCGTGCCATGCCACCTGCGGCGTTGCCCTGGCGTGCCCGGCATGCCTTAGCCTCGACCGGCATGCCACGCCACGGCCTTGGCCGACATGCCATGCCACGACCTTGGCCCCCATGCCATGCCACGGCGTTGCCCAGCATGCCAAGAGCGCATGCCCATGCTGCCACGGCCTCGGCTGTCCAACATGCCTTGCCCCGTGCCCGGCCTGCCATGCGACCTCGGCCCGGCGTGCCGGGCCTTAGCCCAACATGGCATGCCCCGGCGTTGCCCAGCCTTCCAGGCCTTAGCCTTGGCGCCATGCCATGCCCGGCGTGCGCCATGCATGCGAATGCCATGCCCGCGGCCTCGGCCGCATGCCATACCGCGGCCTGCGCTGACCTCGGCCCGTATGTGATGCCATGGACTCGGCCCGCACGCTTTGCCATGGCCTCGGCCCGCATGCCAGGCCACAGCGTTGCCCTAGCATTCCAAGGCCCACATGCCATGCCACGGCCTCGGCCTGTATGCCCTGCCATGGCCTCGGCCCAGTATGCCTCGCCACGGCGTTGCCCAGCATGCCATGCCACAGCATTGCCCAGTGTGCCAGGCCTTAGCCTCGGCAAGCCTGCCATGCCACAGCGTTGCCCAGCATGCCAAGGCCGGAATGCCATGCCATGGGCTCGGCACGAATGCCATGCCACAGCCTCGGCCCGCATGGCTTGCCTCGGCCCGCATGCCATGCCACAACGTTGCCCAGCATGCCAAGGCCGGCATGCAATGCCACGGCCTCGGCCCGCATGCCTTGCCTCGGCCCGCATGCCATGCCACAGCGTTGTCCAGCATGCCAAGGCCGGCATGGCATGCCATGCCACGGCCTCGGCCCCCATGCCTTGCCACGTCCACGGCCCGTATGCCATGCCACAACCTCAGCCCGTATGCCACGCCACGGCCTCGCCCGCATGCCTTGCCCGCGGGCAGGCAAAACCAAAACCGCGAAAAACCAAGAACCACGTGCAAGGCCAAGGCCACGGGCAATGCCAACGCTATGGGTAAGGCCAAGGGCAAGGCCACGGGCAAGGCCAAGGCTACGGGCAAGGCCAAGGCAAAGGCCACAGGCAAGGGCAAGGCCACGTGCAAGGCCAACGCCACGTGCAAGGCCAAGGCCACGGGCAAGGGAAAGGCCACGGGCAAGGCCAAGGCCACGGGCAATGCCAAGGCTACGGGCAAGGCCAAGGGCAAGGCCACGGGCAAGGCCAAGGCCACGGGCAAGGCCACGGGCAAGGGCAAGGACACGGGAAAGGCCACGAGCAAGGCCAAGGCCACGGGCAAGCCCAAGGCCAAGTCCACGGGCAAGGCCAAGGGCAAGGGCAAGGTGACGGGCAAGGCAAAGGCCACGAGCAAGGCCAAGGCCACGGGCAAGGCCAAGGCCACGGGCAATGCCAAGGCCACGGGCAAAGCCAAGGCCACGGGCAAGGCCAAGGCCACGGGTGGGGCCACGGGCAAGGCCAAGGCCACAGCACAGCGCCAAGGCCAGGCCACGGCAAGGCCAAGGCTAAGACCACGCCAAGGCAAGGCCAAGAAAGGCCAGGCGGCAAGGCCAAGGCTTGGCCAAAGGCCAAGGCCACGGGCAAGGGCTTGGCCATGGGCAAGGCCAAGGCCACGGGCAAGGCCAAGGCAACGGGCAGGGGCATGGCCACGGGCAAGGCCAAGGCCAAGTCCACGGGCAAGGCCAAGGCCAAGGCAAGGCCAAGGCCACGGGCAATGCCAAGGCCACGGGCAAGGCCAAGGCCAAGGCCACGGGCAGGGGCATGCCCATGGGCAAGGCCAAGGCGACGGGCAAGGCCAACGCCAAGGCCACGGGCAAGGCCAAGGACACGGGCAAGGCCAAGGCCATGGCCAAGGCCAAGGCCACGGCCACGAGCAACGCCAAGGCCACGGGGAAGGGCAAGGCCAAGGCCACGGCCAAGGGCAACGGGAAAGGGCAAGGCCACAGGCAAGGCCAAGGCCACGGGCATGGCAAAGGCCAAGGCCACGGGCAAGGGCAAGGCCACAGGCGAGGGCAAGGCCAAGGCCACGGGCAAGGCCATGGCCAAGGCGAAGGCCGCAGGCAAGGGCCAGGGCCAAGGCCATGGCATGCCACCGCCTCGGTCGCTCTTTTTTAACATGATTCTTTTATATTCTTACCTAAACCATGCCACACAATTAAAAATGCACTACAATTAATTTTACATGCCATCCCCTATTTTTTTGCGATTTTTCTAGAGTCTTTTGAATTTTTTAAGTCTTTATTTGGACATAAAAATCAAAATAAAATAAATAAAAATTGAAAAAATGATGTAATAATTTTAATAATTATTAGTGCCTCCTTCTTTAATTATTGGAATTTTCCCATAATTTTTTGACTATTTTTAGTAATTTTTATTATTTTTTAATTATTAAAATCGAAATAAATTAAAATAAAATATTCTGGTGGCCAAATATTTTTTTTTTTCAATTTTTTTTGAGGTGTATTAAATTATTTCCAACAACTTTCATGTTGAAAGTTTTGGCAAAAAACCATTAGTTTTTAAAAAAACCCCATTCTGACTCCTCGAGCAAGGGTGATGTTTCCTCCTGCCAAATTGAAAAGGGCTTAACAGGCAATTATAAGAGGGGGCACCTCCCTTGCCAGGCAAGGCCAGCGCCAGCTATGCCATGCCTGGGCCGCGGCCTGGCCGTGACATGCACGTGGCTCGTCCGCGGCCTTGGTGCGTTGGCGACAAGCGGCCGCGCTTACCACGGCGCGTTCGGCACCTGAGCTGGATGGCGCATGGCACGCGGCGTGGGCAACACGGCATGGTGTGACAAGGCGCGGCGGCTATGTGGCCTGTGTAGCACGACATCGCATGCCCGTGGCGTGGGCGGCGTGAGCAAGGCATCGCGGCGACCGGCGACTAGGCTCGCATGCAGCGCTGTCGCGCATCTGCGTGGCGTGGACCTTTGACCGCGGTGTGCGTGTTGCGCGCATGGTTAAGCACGCCTTAGCACGCCTTTGCAGGCAACACACGTCTAATAATAAGAACCACAGCCAAAGCCAGCAGCACGCCATGCCACAGCCAAGGCAAGGCCAGCAGCATGCCATGCCGCACTCAAGGCAGCCAAGCCAAAGCCAGCAGCATGCCATGCCAAGGCCAAGGCCAGCAGCATGCCACGCCACGGCCAAGGCAGCCAAGCCAAAGCTAGCAACATGCCATTCCAAAACCATGGCTAGTAGCATGTCATTCCAAGGCCAAGGCCAGCAGCACGCTATGCCATGGCCAAGGCAGCCAAGCCAAAGCCAGCAGCATGCCATGCCAAGGCCAAGGCCAGCAGCATGCCACGCCACGGCCAAAGCTGCCAAGCCCAAGCTAGCAGCATGTCTTGCCAAGCCTAAGGCTAGCAGCATGCCATGCCACGGCCAAGGCCAAGGCCAGCAGCATGCCATGCCACAACCAAGGCAGCCAAGCAAAAGCCAGTAGCATGCCGTGCCGAGGCCAAGGCCAGCAGCATGCCACGCCACGGCCAAGGCAGCCAAGCCAAAGCCAGCAGCATGCCCTGCCAAGGCCAAGGGCAGCAGCATGCCATGCCAGGGCCAAGGCAACCAAGCCAAAGCCAGGAGCATGCCATCCCAAGGCCAAGGCCAGCAGCATGCCATGCCACGGCCAAGGCAGCGAAGCCCAAGCTAGCAGCATTGCATGCCAAGGCCAACGCCAAGGCCGGCAGCATGCCATGCCACAGCTAAGGCAGCCAAGCCAAGGCCAGCAGCATGCCATGCCACGCCCAAGGCAGCCATGCCAAAGCCAGCAGCATGCCATGCCAAGGCCAAGGCCAGCAGCAGGCCATTCCATGGCAAGGCAGCCATGCCAAAGCTAGCAGCATGCCATGCCATGGCCAAGGCCAGCACCACGCCATGCCAAGGCCAAGGCTGCCAAGCCAAAGCCAGCAGCATGCCGTGCCAAGGGCAAGGCCAGCAGCATGCCATGCCACGGCCAAGGCAGCTATGCCAAAGCCAACAGCATGCCATGCCAAGCCCAAGGCTAGCAGCATGCCATGCCACAGGCAAGGCAGCCAAGGCAAAGCCAGCAGTATGCCATGCCATGGCCAAGGCCATGAGCATGCCATGCCAAGGACAAGGCTAGCAGCATGCCATGCCACGGCCAAGGCAGCCAAGCCCAAGCCAGCACCATGCCATGCCAAGGCCAAGGCCAGCAACATGCAATGCCACGGCCAAGGCAGCCATGCCAAAGCCAGCAGCATGCCATGCGAAGGCCAAGGACAGCAGCAAGCCATGCCATGGCCAATGCCAGCAGCAAGCCTTGCCACGGCCAAGGCAGCCATGCCAAAGCCAGCAGCATGCCATGCCATGGCCAAGGCCAGCACCACGCCATGCCACGGCCAAGGCAGGCAAGCCAAAGCCAGCAGCATGCCATGCCAAGGCTAAGGACAGTAGCATGCAAGGCCACTGCCAAGGCAGCTATGCCAAAGCCAGCAGCATGCCATGCCAAGGCCAAGGCCAGTAGCATGCCATGCCAAGGCCAAGGTCAGAACCATGCCATGCCACATCCAAGGCAACCAAGCCAAAGCCAGCAGCATGCCATGCCAAGGCCAAGGCCAACAGCATACCATGCCACGGCCAAGGCAGCCAAGCCAAAGCCAGCAGCTTGCCATGCCAAGGCCAACAGCATGCCATGCCACGTTAAGGCCAAAGCCAAGGCCAACAAAGATGCCAAGGCTAAGGCCAAGGCCAAAGATGCCATGCCACGGCCAAGGCGACCTAAGCCGGCCAAGAAGATGATGCCAAGGCCAAGGCCAGCAGCATGACATGCCATGGCCAAGGCAGCCAAGCCAAAGCTAGCAGCATGCCATTCCAAGGCCAAGGCCAGCAGCATGCCATGCCACGGCCAACGCGCCATGTCAAGAAGCCGGTGACATACCATATGCCAAGGCCAAAGGCATGCCTTGCCCGCGGCCAAAGCGATAAGCCAAGCTAGCAGCATGCCATGCCAAGGCCAAGGCCAAGAGCATACCATGCCACGGCCAAGGCATCCAAGCCAAAGCCAGCAGCATGCCCTGCCATGGCCAAGGCCAGCAGCATGCCATGCCACGGCCAAGGCCGCCAAGTCAAAGCCAGCAGCGTGCCATGCCAAGGCCAAGGCTAGCAACATGCCATGCCACGGACAAGGCAGCCAAGCCGAAGCCAGCAGCCTGCCATGCTAAGGCCAAGGGCAGCAGCATGCCATGCCACGGCCAAGGCAGCCAAGCCAAAGCCAGCAGCATGCCATGCCAAGGTGTCACGGGTTGCCTTGCAAGGCCAACTTCGTGACGTTTCGCTCACAGTGGTGTGGCCATTTGAGTGCTCAAGAGTGGCCGTTGGAAGTGCCCCAACGTGGCCTGACATTGGCCCCAAGCAGCCCAAGTGATGCAGGCCACAAATAGCTATCAAACGGCGAGCGCAAAGTTGCGTCCGTGCCATGACCAACGGTTGCCAAAGAAGAAGAAACAATACTGCCAAGAAGGCAAAACACAACGGCTGAAAGCAGCCAAAGCTTTGGCTCGTCGTTTCGGTATTCAAACGAACGAGTTTCGGGCTTAAATTTTTATGGTTAAGAGGTGTTGGGGGAAGTGTTTTCGCGACAAAGCTTCGTGATTTTTCTCAATTTGTAGAATTTATGAAAAATCATTAAGACTCCTCGGACATGTATGATGTTTCCTCCTGTGAGATGAAAAAGGGCTTAACGAACTACTGTAAGGGGGCAAGGTGTGCTACCTACCTGCCTCCTCACCCAAACTGGGTTTCAAGTGTGCAACCTTGGGGCAACTCAAGGGCGTGCTTTTGGCATCCAGAGGGGTGTTTAGAGTCTCCATGTGGGTTTGGGAGCCCCGTGGACGGTGCATTGATGTAGGCACTGCGCGCAGCCTCCCGGGTGGAGGTTCTCTACATTGTTTCCATTATGCCACGCAATATGGCATCTTTGGGACTCGTTTTGGACTGAATGGGCTATCGAGGCACCACCGAAGGCCTCGTGTGCCAACTCCAGTGCTTGGTTTGGGTTCAACCTCGCACGAGGGGATCTCGTGGCTTAAGCTAAGCGGGTGGAAGGCAACACCGCATATGTGGGCTATCGAATGAAGGCATCAAAGTATGCATTGACTGAGTTCATTGAGGGACTACGTTATGCTACAAGCGAGCTACGGATTTAGATGTTGCCTTACTCATGCTACACGCTGGTGCAACGCTAAGGTGCGCAATGGCCTTACGCGGAATCTAGCACACGTGTTGCCATGGGGACTACGCCGTGGGCAAGAGATTGACCCTTGGTGGCTTGTGGGCTTTGCATGACCAAGTGGCCATCCGATATGCATCAATTGAGGCATGCTAGACCCTACGACCCTTCGAGACGCTATTGAAGACCTAACATGCAATGTTGGCTTGTCGGCTAAGTTGAGGACCTTCGCTAGCACATTGTTGTGTGGCTTGGCACCTTGATGACATAAACCTAAGTTAGGCGAGCACCTTGCTTGAGCTAAGCTTGGCGCTATGAAGCGACTTGTGCCGTGCTTGGTGCACTTGAGGGGTCAGGCCTACTTGTGGCATCCAGGTGAAGACAGAGCTTCCACGTGAAGTTGTTTTGCTTGACAAAGCGTTGGGCCCTAATGTTCAAACGGGTGAGACCATCAACACTCGATTTGTCAATGAGCTATGGCGGGCTTAAACTTGGTGGAGTTTGAGCGCCACACGGGAAAAAAATTGATCCGCTGCACCTCTAAAGGAGTCGGCCCGTGACAGTTGGTATCAGAGCTAGATCACTCATTTGGGGTGAGTTCGATCTGGAGCGGACATGCAGCTATCTTGTGATATCATTCTTCCGTGGACCCCGATGCAGCTGTTTGAAGGAGTTATGCATGGAACTCATCCTGGGGGACGTGTATGACATCCTAGACTCTAAGCAAGACCGCCATTGGTTTTCTGGTCATGTTTGAACTGTGGGAGCTGATTGGTGATGTCTTGGGGTATCCGTGACTATTGTGGTATTTTTCAGCGATGCCTTGAATGCAACAACCGTTCTCGAGGGTGCGAATTGGGCAGCATTGTGGCATCTAGTGTTTCCTTGCTAACTTGGTGTTTCCCTCTCACTTTGTGGACTTGGTGAGCATTTCTACACTGTGGCGCGAGTATGCTACATTTGTGGACGGGTTGCTTCCTAACCAGCAGGGTTGGCATGATTGTGTTACTTTGTTGGCTACATGGGGATTTCTACCGCAGTTTGGACTTGTGGAATGTTTGTATCAGATTGTGGGCATGCGATCTTCAGCTATTGAGCCTTAGAGACAGATTTTCGTCGGCAGCGATGCACATGCTATGGCATTATCACTAGTTCGCTTCTGGGGGCCTATGTTTCGACCGTTCGGGGTGGCATTTGCAACTTGTGCTTGTCAGTGGTTTTGCATCTTCAGACGCATGGTTGTTGACTTCTTAGAGGGTTTGTTCGGAAAATTTTCAAGATAAAAGTTGAGATATTGACTCCCGTGTGCAGAGGCACCGAGTGTACATGCTTGCTAGAGAGCAGGGTGATGGATGAAATCACCGTTGTTGGTGGACAACCATCTAGCAGGATTGTAAAGTCAAGACATAATTTGGTGCCAGGATCAGCGCCCCGTTTTGAGCATCAGAGTTGAACTAGCTAGCTTTGTGGGTGGTAGGAGCGGTGAGCCTTTGAGAGGCGAAATCTTTAAGCTTGATGAGATAGCTGACTCAGGTGAAGGCAGTGGCCGAGGTACTGGGCAACATGAGTTAAATTCTAGCCAGAAGAGATAAGTTGCCAGAGGGCTTGCCTGAGGGCACGAGCATGAGATTCAGCTGGTGGGCTACACTTTGCCAGAAGGCACGAGTTGAACAAAGCTAATGGGCTTCATTTCAGCCAGAGGGCTACATTTCTGAAAGCAAAATTAAAGTTTTGAGTTATAAGAGCATATTCAGCTGGTGGGCCACACTTTGCCAGAGGGCACGAGTTTGAGTTAAGCCAGAGGGCTTCAGAGATTCAGCTTGCTAGAGAGCAACAGGCAGAGGGCCTCAGAGACTGAGTTTGCCAAAGGGCATCAGCTAGAGAGCTTCAGAGACATGAGCTTGGTAATAAGCAACAGCTAGAGGGGCTTTTATTCCGCCAGAGGGCATAGTACAAAGATGCTTGAGTTCGTTGAAGATATCGTCCAGAGGGCTTTGTGCTTGCCAGAGGGCATTGTTGAATCATTTTGAGGAGCAACTGATGATTTGCATTGAGTCGACGAGGGCGTCAACAACTCGAGTAGAGGAGAAAGTCGCGATGCGACGACCCACTGCGAGTTAGCTCAGAGGAGCTTGAGTTGAGAGAGGAACATCGTCCAGAGGAGTTAGCTCAGAGGAACTTGAGTTTACTCAGAGGAGCATTGGCGGGGGCCATAGAGGAGCTTGAGTTTGCTCGGAGGAGCATTGGCGGAGGCCATTTGAGAAGAGGGCTTGGCATTTCAAGAGCATTGGCAAAGGACAGAGTTAGAGACGCTCAGAGGAGCTTTGGCAGAGGCCATTTGTAGAGGGGAGCTTGGCTAAGAGAGTTGGACGTTGAAGGTAGGCCATCAACACAGAGGTGTCGGACTCATCAGAGGAGCCGGTACACGCACTGCAGCATCAGCTTTGTGCTACATCAACGAGGACGTTGATGGTTGAAGTGGAGGAGAGTGTCACGGGTTGCCTTGCAAGGCCAACTCCGTGACGTTCCGCTCGCGGTGGTGTGGCCATTTGAGTGCTCAAGAGTGGCCGTTTGAAGTGCCCCAACGTGGCCTGACATTGGCCCCAAGTAGCCCAAGTGATTTAGGCCACAAATAGCCATCAAACGGCAAGGCCGCAGCCCATGCCAACCAACGATACCACCAATGACAAATAAGCGCAGCCAGCAGTAGCAAAACACTGATGGTACCCGATGGCGCGGCGCTTTACGCGCGTCGTTTAACATTCAAACGAAGGAGTTTCGTGCTGAACTTTTTATGGTAAAGAGGTATTGGGGGAAGTGTTTTCCTGACCAAGTTTCGTTATTTTTCTCAATTTGTAGAATTTATGAAAAATCATTATGACTCCTCGGACATGTATGATGTTTCCTCCTGCCAGATGAAAAAGGGCTTAACGAACTACTATAAGGGCGCAAGGTGTGCTACCTACCTGCCTCCCCACCCAAACTAGGTTTCAAGTGAGCAACCTTGGGGCAACTCAAGGGCGGGCTTTAGGCATCCAGAGGGGTTTTAGGGTCTCCACATGGGTTTGGGAGCCCCGTGGATGGTGCAATGATGTAGGCACTGCGCGCACCCTCCCGGGTGGAGGTTCTCTACGTTGTTTCCATTATGCCACGCAATATGGCATCTTCGGGACTCATTTTGGACCGAATGGGCTATCGAGGCACCACCGAAGGCCTCGAGTGCGAACTCTAGTGCTTGGATTGGGTTCAACCTCACACGAGGGGATATTGTGGCTTAAGCAAAGCGGGTGGAAGGCAACACCGCATATGTGGGCTATCGAATGAAGGCATCAAGCTATGCATTGACTAAGTTCATTGAGGGACTACATTATGCTACAAGCAAGCTACGGATTGAGATGTTGCCTTACTCATGCTACACGCTGGTGCAACGCTAAGGTGCGCAATGGCCTTAGGCGGAATCTAGCACCCATGTTGGCACGAGAACTATGCCGTGGGCAAGAGATTGGCCCTCGGTGGCTTGTGGGCTTTGCATGACCAAGTGGCCATCCGATATGCATCAATTGAGGCATGCTAGACCCTACGACACTTCGAGATGCTATTGAAGACCCAACATGCAATGTTGGCTTGTCGGCTAAGTTGAGGACCTTCGCTAGCACATTGTTGTGTGGCTAGGCACCTTGATGACATAAACCTAAATTGGGTGAGCACCTTGCTTGAGGTAAGCTTGGCGCTATGAAGCAACTTATGCCACGCTGGATGCACTTGAGGCGTCAGGCCTACTTGTGGCATCCGGGAGAAGACGGAGCTTCTACGTGAAGTAGTTTTACTTGACAAAGGATTGGGCCCTAATGTTCAAACGGGTGAGACCATCAACACTCGATCTTTCAATGAGCTATGGCAGGCTTAAACTTGGCGGAGTTTGAGCTCCACATGGGCAAAACATTGATCCGCTGCGCCTCTAAAGGAGTCGGCCCATGACACAAGGCCAAGGCCAGCAGCATGCCACGCCACGACCAAGGCAGCCAAGCCAAATCCAGCAGAATGCCATGCCAAGGCCAAGTCCAGCAGCATGCCGTGCCACGACCAAGGCAACGAAGCCAAATCCAGCAGCATGCCATGCCAAGGCCAAGGCCAGCAGCATGCCCTGCCACGGCCAAGGCATCCAAGCCAAAGCCAGCAGCACGCCATGCCAAGGCGAAGCCCAGAACCATGCCATGCCACGGCCAGGGTAGCCAAGCCAAAGCTTGCAGCATGCCATGCCAAGGCCAAGGCCTACAACATGCCATGCCCCGGGCCAAGGAAGCCAAGCCAATGCCAGCAGCATTTCAAGCCAAGGCCAAGGCCTGCAGCGTGCCATGCCACAACCAAGGCAGCCAAGCCAAAGGTAGCAGCATGCCATGCCAAGGCCAAGGCCGGCACCATGCCATGCCACGGCCAAGGCAGCCATGCCAAAGCCAGCAGCATGCCATGCCAGGGCCAAGGCCAGCAACATGCCATGCCACGGCCAAGGCAGCCAAGCCGAAGCTTGCGCCATGCCATGCCACGGCCAAGGCCAGCAGCATGCCATGCCACGGCCAAGGAAGCCATACCAAAGCCATCAGCTGTCACGCCTCAAACTTGCCCCTAAAAGTTTGGGCATGACCTAAGCAGAAAAGGACACTTAACCTGATTTCATAGAGGGGCCTGACCGACAGCTGTAATACTAAGTGATATAAAACCAGAAAATATGTCATCCATTGAGCCACTAAGTTATGCCAGGATCATAAACATCTCATAGGATGAGTACATCACAAGCCAAAATACATTTGAGAGTTAGTTATTTACATGCATCTACAAATCCAACCCCGAGGTGGGGTATACAACAAAAATATTAAGTACATGACAACCTAAGCCAATAGCAAAGAGTAAGCCATCATCTAACAAACTCCACAAAAGTAGGGTTCCGACCCCAAGCTTGGATGTGCCTAGGCTGACAAAAGTATGACGATGCCGAGTTAAGGTTGACCTCCTGGTTGGTTACCTACAGAAACAGACATAATATGGAGTGAGTCAAGCTCAGTGCATAATAGTACTTGCATGCATGTAAAACATAATTAATGTCGTACTCATGTAATCAGTCCGTTTCTGTATAGCTTTGTTGGAAAACTTAGTCGATTCGCAATACATAATTTGGCCTTTGGCCTAAAGAGTTCACATATACATGAAGAATCATCGGTTTCTTAAACTGACAAGTTATGCTTTGGCCCTTCTTGTTTCATAAGTTCACAATTCATAAATTCACATATCACACATCGGCCCTTGGCCTCATAATATCGCTGTTCACGAATGGCCCTTAGCCACATCGATTCATAGGTCACAAATGACCCTTGGTCACATAGGGTCGTGGCCACATTGATTCACAAATGGCTCTAGGCCACATTGGTTCACAAGTTCACAATTTCCTTGATACAGCCCAAAAGTCACAAGATTTCACATATGACGTGCATAACTTCACAACCTTTTTGATGTTCCCACAATTTCATAATGGTTCCCTTATTCACAATTTCATATTGGTTCACTTATATCCACAATTTCATAATGATTCATTTATAGCGTTTCTGAATTCCGTACCAACACAAGTTTAACAACGAAGTTCGTAGCGTCAAGATATAACGTCAATACATAATCACAACGTCAATAATAATAAATTGAGTCAAGGTACATTGAGGTACTATTACTCACTGTGTTGTGGCGGTGCACTAGTTCCAATTGAGGCGTTTCCTACACACATGAAAAGTCACATTAGTCCTTTCCTTCTTGTTAAATCAACATTCGGTTCACTTTCTTTGATTAAATTAACGAACATTTAAATGATATGAATTGCAGGTTTTGACAACATTGGAGGACCCTACACGCAAAACGGAGCATTTTAGGTTTTCCAGCTTGGGCCGCGACGCGCTAGGATTCCTGCGCGGCACATCTCCCTGCGTCTTGGCATTGAGGCCCCGCACGTGCTTTTTTTTGCAGTGTCCATCGCCCAAATTTCACCATTTCTCCGCATGTGCGGCCATGACTCCTGCGACGCGGTCAGGGGTTCCCTTGCGCGGCGATTAGACAAAATGTCCGAAATTTTTGCACAATTTCATCCTCTTGTGGACATGTTTAGGGTCTCAAAAATCTAACTTTAAATTACTAATTTATAGGCTCAAAGCATAGAAATACATGTAAACAAGGATCAAAGGACATATTTCATTTAAGTAAAAATTAAATCATGGATCCACAAATTCCAATTCATAAGATTTCTACTTATTCTCACATCTCAACACTTTGACACAAGATCATGCCACATACTTGAATTCAAACAAGTCAATTGAAGAAATAGAGTAAAGCTTTTCAAATTGAGTCAAGATATGCAAAATTAAGATAATCTCTCCTACACACACATATTGTACCTCTATTCCAACTCTTGGGTACCATAATTATGAGGTTATCTCTCCTTAAAGAAGAAGAAGAAGAGTTGTAAGGATGAATTACAATAATATCTACATACCTTATGCTAAGGTTTCTCAATTTTCCAAACCTTCTTGATCTTCTCCCTCTACTCCTCAACTTGTCTCTTCCTCACCCCTTTCTTAAGAGCTAGGTTTGTTAGAAACATTTGACCAAATGAACTGTGAACACACATATATCATAAGGAGGGAATAGGACGAAAATCAATCGTTTACACACCCGAAAATTGAAATTTCACTAAAGTGCATAATATTACCTAAAAATTATGTTGAGTCCAAATATATATTCAATTTTGACTTATTAAGCCTCTAAGGCCCTCAATTTCTGCTTTATCATTCTATTCGTAACAGATTCATTTCTTTCCTAACAGATACAATTCATTCCATCAGGCATTAAAACATAGTTACGTGACACATTAGGCATTTGACAGCACAGAATAAAGGACTAACATATATCCCAAGCACATATGAGGGTCGGGTTGTTACACTCTCCCCCACTTAAAAAGTTTGGTCCCTCAAACTTGCTTTTAACCTCAAAACGAAAACAGATTTGGATACTGTTGTTGCATATCCTCTTCTTTTTCCCAAGTAGCTTCAGTTCCATAATGTTCTTGCCACTCCACCTTTACCATTGGAATCTCCCGATTGCGCAACTGTTTCACTTGTCGATCCAAAATTTGTAGTGGCACGGCCAGCAGCATGCCATGCCACGGCCAAGGAAGCCAAGCCGAAGCCAGCAGCATGCCATGGCAAGGCCAAGGCAGCCAAGCACAAGCAAGCAGCATGTCGTGCTAAGGCCAAGGCAAGACATGCCAACGCAGACCAAGGTTAAAGCCAAACGCTCGCCAAAGTTAAGCCCAAAGAAGATGCCATGCCACAAACAAGGCAGCAAAACCAAAGCCACCAGCATGCCATGCCAAGGCCCAGGCCAGCATCATGCCATGGCATGGCCAAGGCAGCCAAGCCAAAGCCAGCTGCATGCCATGCCAAGGCCAAGCCCAGCAGCATCCCACGCCACGTCCAAGGCTGCCAAGCCCATGCCAGCAGCATGCCATGCCACGGCTAAGGCCAGCAGCATGCCATGCCAAGGCCAAGGCAGCCATGCCAAAGCCAGCAGCACGCCATGCCAAGGCCAAGGCCAGCAGCATGCCATGCCACGGCCAAGGCAGCCAAGCCAAAGCCATCAACATGCCATGCCAAGGCCAAGGTTAGCAGCGTGCCATCCCACGGCCAAGGCGGCCAAGGCAGCCAAGCCGTAGCCAGCAGCGTGCCATGCCAAGGCCAAGGCCGGCAGCATGCCATGTCACGGCCATGGTAGCCCAGCCAAAGCCAGAAGCATGCAATGCCAAGGCCATGGCTAGCAGCATACCATGGCACGGCCAAGGCAGCCAAGCCCAAGCCAGCAGCATGCCATGCCAAGGCCAGGGCCAGCAGCATGCCATGCCACAGCCAAGGCAGCAACGTGCCATACCACGGACAAGGCAGCCAGGCCAAAGCCAGCAGCATGCCATGCCAAGGCCAAGGCCAAGGCCAACTGCATGCCATGCCACGGTTGAGGCAGCCAAGCCAAAGCTAGTATCATGCCATTCCATGGCGAAAGCTAGGAGCATGCCATGGCACGGCGGCTAAGCCAAGCCAACAAATATGCCAAGTCCAAGGCGGCCAAGAAGATGCCATGGCACGCGCCAAGGCAAAGTTTGCCTAAGAAGATGCCATGCCATGCCAAGGCCAAGGCCAGCAGCATGCCATGCCACGACCAAGGCAGCCAAGCCAAAGCCAGCATAATGCCATGCCAAGGCCAAGGCCAGCAGCATGCCATGCCATGGCCAAGGCAGCCAAGCCAAAGCCAGCATCATGCCATGCCAAGGCCAGGGCCAGCGGCATGCCATGCCATGGACAAGACAGCCAAGCCAAAGTCAGCAGCATGCCATGCCAAGTCCAAGGCCAACAGCATGCCATGCGATGGCCATGGCAGCCAAGCCAAACCAAGCCGCATGCCATGCCAATGCCAAGGCCAGCACCATGGCATGCCATGGCCAAGGTAGCCAAGCCAAATCCAGCATCATGCCACACCAAGGGCAAGGCCAGCAGCATGCCACGCCACGGCCAAGGCTGCCAAGCCCAAGCCAGCAGCATGCCATGCCAAGGCCAAGGCGGTGACATGCCATGCGACGAAGGTCGCTAAGCCAAAGCCAAAAGATGACATGCCATACCAAGGCGGCAAAGATGCCATGCCGCAGCCAAGGCAGCCAAGCCAATGCCAGCAGCATGCCGTGCCAAGGCCAAGGCCAGCAGCATGCCATGCCACGGCCCAGGCAGCCACTCCCAAGCCTGCAGCATGCCATGCTAAGGCCAAGGCCAGCAGCATGCCAGGACACGGCCAATGCAGCGAAGCCATAGCCTGCAGCCCGCCATGCCAAGGCCAAGGCCAGCAACATGCCATGCCACAAGCAAGGCAACCAGCCAAAGCCAGCAACATGCCCATGCCAAGGCCAAGGCGAACAGCGTCCCATGCCATGGCCAAGGCAAAGCAAAGCGTTAAACGCCATGCCAAGGCCAAGGCAAGAAAGATGTCGCACGACCAAGGCAAATAAGCCAAAGCCCGAGAAGATGTCGTACATAGCCAAGGCCATTAGCATGCCCTGCCATGGCCAAGCCAGCCAAACCCAAGCCAGCAGCATGCCATGCCAAGGCCAAGGTCAGCAGCATGCCATGCCACGGCCAATGGAGCCTTCCCAAAGCCCGCATCATGCCATGCAAAGCCCAAGGCCAGCAGCATGCCATCCCACGGCCACGGTAGCCAAGCCAAAGCCAACAACATGCCATGCCAAGGCCAAGGCCTGCAGCATGCCATGCCACGGCCAAGGCAACCAAGCCAAAGCTACCAGCATGCCACGCCACGGCCAAGGAAGCCAAGCCCTAGCCAGCAGCTTGCCATGCCAAAGCCAAGGCCAGCAGCAAGCCATGCCACGCCTAGGGCAACCAAGCCCAAGCCTGCAGCATCCCATGCCAAGGCCATGGCCAGCCGCATGCCAAGCCACGACCAAGGTAGCCAAGCAAAAGCCAACAGCATGCCATGCCAAGGCCAAGGCCAAGGCCAAGGCCAGCAGCATGCCATGCCATAGCCAAGGCAGGAAAGCCAAAGCCTGCAGGATGCCATGCCAAGGCCAAGGCCAAAGCCAACAGCATGCCATACCACGGCCAAGGCAGCCAAGCCAAAGGGAGCAGCATGCCATGCCACGGCCAAGGCAGCCAAGCCAAAGCCAGCAGCATGCCATGCCAAGGCCAAGGCCAGCAGAATGCCATGCCAGGGCCAACGTAGCCAAGCCAATGCTAGCAGCATGCCATAGCAAGGCCAAGGCCAGCAGCATGCCATGCCATGGTCAAGGCAGGCAAGCCCAAGCTAGCAGCTTGCCATGCCAAGGCCAAGGCCATTAGCATGCCATGCCAAAGCGACCATGCCAGCCGCGAGCAAGGCAACGGCCAAGCCAAAGCGGCAAGATGCCATGCCAAGGCCACGGCGGCCAAAGAAGATGCCATGCCACGGACAAGGCAGCCATGCCAAAGCCAGTAGCATGCCATGCCAAGCCCATGGCGGCCAAGATGCCATGCCACGCCAACCAAGCCAAAGCCAAAAGCCAGCGCGATGCCATGCCATGGCCAAGTCCAGCAGCGTGGCATGCCACGGCCAAGGCATCCAAGCCAAAGCTAGCAGCATGCCATGCCAAGGCCAAGGCCAGCAGCATGCCATGCCACGGCCAAGGCAGCCTAGCCAAAGCCAGCAGCATGCCAAGGCCAAGTGTCACGGATTGAGAAATCCTTATGCTGCCCTCACTAGAAAACATTGGAAACCAAAGCAGATTGCTAGAACTCTCTAGGGAATGGCTTGAAGATGGGAGGCTTCAATAGAAGAACCTAGAATTCTCTAGGGTAGTCAAGGGGATGGTGGGACTAAAAAGGACCTGGGAGCTTCTGGAGATCACTAGAACATTCTAGAACTCCCTAGAGTTTTGTAGATGCTTGTACATAACTGTAGATATATGTAGACTCTTGTACACATGCACATATTAGAATAGTCCTAGAATACTCTAGCTAGGGATGTGTCTAGAACACTCTCCATTATTATAGTTCTAGAATATTCTCTCTAAGGCTATATAAAGGGGAGGGAGTCATTTGCCCAAACCACCAAGTGACCAAGCATTGTAAAGCATTCAAGCAATACAAGCAAAGTATTCTCTAAGTCTCTCTTGTGTGCAATCTTCTCTTGGTTCTCTTCCACAAAAGGCTTACTTTGGTGCAAGCAAGGCGTGCTATAAGCATCTAAGGCCGCACGGTTGGCTTGGAAAGACTGAGGGTTGGTTCAGAAAGTCCATGGCCGTGACAGTTGGTATCAGAGCCAAGGTTACGAAAGCGTCGTAACTAACGAAGGAAGGGCCCTATGGCGGAAGTAACTCACACCGAAGAGAACCGTGGAAGGGAGACTACTGGAAACTTGGGCAAGAAGGCCAAAGACAAGTCAGGGGACGTGATGAGTGCCATGGAAACCAGAGTGCTCAAGGATGAAGTGGCTATGGCCGATGTCAAGGAGTGTCTTGATTGGCTGGTACAAGGGATGGGGCAACTCGCAGGCATTGTGGGAAGCCAAGTCGAGGAATTGCTTGAGTCCATGCGGGACACCATCCGGATCAACTCTGAAGTGCAGAGACAAGAAAGCTATGACTTCCAGGAACGGATCCTGAAGGCTATCTATCAACTCCAAGACCAAGTCCAAGAGTTGAAGGAAGGTTTGGAGGAGACACGGGCAGATTGGGCCATATGCAAGCGTACTATGGCAAGTGGCGTTGTTTCCACCAATGCGGGATTAACTCCAAGGTTGGAAGCGCCAAAGCCTAAGGAGTTTGATGGCACGCGGGATGCCAAAGAGCTGGATGACTACCTTTGGCACTTAGAGAGGTATTTTTGAAGCTTTAAACTTAAACGATGAGACGGCTAAGGTACACACTGCTTCTCTCTACCTCACTAAGTTAGCTGGAGTTTGGTGGCGTTGTAAGCATGCTGAAATGGAAAGAGGCATTTGCACTATCTCTTCATGGGAATAATTCAAGAATGGGCTAACGTGGCAATTCTATCCTAAGAATGTGGCATATGAAGTATGTTCGAAAATGAGGGACTTGAAGCACACCCACTCTATCCGGGACTACGTCCAAGAATTCTCCGGGTTAATGCTTCAAATTCCTAACTTGAGTGATGATGACTTGCTCTTTAACTTCACAGCTGGGCTTAAGCAGTGGGCACAATTGGATGTACAACGAAGAGGCGTCAAGGATATCTCCACTACACTCACCGTGGCCGAGACATTGGTGGAATACACTAAGCTGGAAGCTTCTAACTCGGAGTCCACCGAGGAGGGTCAAGGCAAAGGTGGGGGAGCCACATGGGCTAAAGAATGGAGGGATTCTAAGGCTCCAAGGCACAGAGAGGGTAGAAGCAAGTCACCAACGGGCAAAGACTGGAGCAATGAGGCGAAGAAAGAAAGCAAGCCCAAAGATAACTGCTTCATTTGCGATAGGCCACATTGGGCGCGCGATTGCCCTAGGAGGAAGAGTCTTAGTGCAATGCTGGAAAGGCAAGAAAGGGAAGAGCTAGCTTGCATGGGATCTCTGCAGCAGCTTGGTGCTATCGAAGCGAAGCCTACTGCATCAACCCAAGGGGATAAGGGTTTGATGTACGTAGAGGGAAAGATCAACGGGAAGGCGACCCAAGTCATGGTAGACACAGGGGCTTCCCACAACTTCATCAAGGTGGAAGAGGCCAAGCGGCTTGGTCTAAGACTTGACAGGGGTCAAGCATTAATGAAGACAGTAAATGCCAAGGCAAAGCCCGTAGATGGCATGGGTTGAGGGGTCGATTTACACCTTGGGAAATGGCATGGGAAAGTAAACTTCTCAATAGCATCACTCGATGACTATGATGTGGTGCTAGGGATGGAGTTCCTGCGAGAGTTCAACGTGGCAATGTTGCCTCACAACAACGCTTTGTGCATCATGGAGGGTGGGCCTTACATGGTGCCAATGGTGTGCAAGGGAAATACTACACTCCAACTTCTATCAGCTATTGAGTTGGGGCAAACAAGAACAAGGTAGAAGGTGCTACCACAAAGATGACTAGCGGGCAAGCGGCCAAGAAGGTTCTATCCGCAACACAAGTCAAGGAAGACTCAAAGATGGGAGAGACTACCTATCAAGCTATCCTCCAAGGCGAAGGAGGAGAGAGATCAAAGACACTCCCACCTAGGAGAAAGGTGGATCACAAGAGGAAGAAAAAGAGAGGCGCCAAGACACCTTATCAAGCACAAATGGCAAGTGCAACTATCTATGGCAAGGTGGCAAAGAAGACTTTACAAGAAAGGCGCAACGAGGGCGTCGCTGCATTAGGTGGGGGAGAATGTCACAGACCGAGAAATCCTTATGTTGCCCTCATGAGAAAACATTGGAAACCAAATGAGATTGCTAGAACTCTCTAGAGAATGGCTAGAAGATGGGCGGCTTCAATAGAAGAACCTAGAATTCTCTAGAGCAGTCAAGGGGATGGTGGAACTAAGAAAGACCTGGGAGCTTCTGGAGATCACTGGAACATTCTAGAACTCCCTAGAGTTTTGTATATGCTTGTACATAACTGTAGATATATGTAGACTCTTCTACACATGTACATAGTAGAATAGTCCTAGACTACTCTAGCTAGGGAAGTGTCTAGAACACTCTCCATTAGTATAGTTCTAGGTATATTCTCTGTAAGGGTATGTAAAGGGGAGGGAGTCATTTGCCCAAACCACCAAGTGACCAAGCATTGTAAAGCATTCAAGCAATACAAGCAAAGTATTCTCTAAGTCTCTCTTATGTGCAATCTTCTCTTGGTTCTCTTCCACAAAAGGCTTACTTTGGTGCAAGCAAGGCATGCTATAAGCATCTAAGGCCGCACGGTTGGCTTGGAAAGACTGTGGGTTGGTTCAAAAAATCCGTGGCCGTGACAGTTGGTATCAGAGCCAAGGTTATGAAAGCGTCGTAACTAAGGAAGGAAGGGCCCTATGGCGGAAGTAACTCACACCGAAGAGAACCGTGGAAGGGAGACTACTGGAAACTTGGGCAAGAAGGCCAAAGACAAGTCAAGGGACGTGATGAGTGCCATGGAAACCAGAGTGGTCAAGGTTGAAGTGGCTATGGCCGATGTCAAGGAGCGTCTTCATCGGTTGGTACAAGGGATGGAGCAACTCGAAGGCAATGTGGGAAGCCAAGTCGAGGAATTGCTTGAGTCCATGCGGGACACCATCCGGATCAACTCTGGAGCACAGAGACAAGAAAGCTATGACTTCCAGGAACGGATCCTGAAGGCTATTTGTCAACTCGAAGACCAAGTCCAAGAGTTGAAGGAAGGTTTGGAGGAGACACTGGCGGATTGGGCCATATGCAAGCGTGCTGTGGCAAGTGGCGGTGTTGCCACCAATGCGGGATTCACTCCAAGGTTGGAAGCACCAAAGCCAATGGAGTTTGATGGCACGCGGGATGCCAAAGAGCTGGATGAGTACCTTTGGCACTTAGAGAGGTATTTTGAAGCTTTAAACTTAAACGATGAGACGGCTAAGGTACACACTGCTTCTCTCTATCTCACTAAGTTAGCTAGAGTTTGGTAGCGTTGTAAGCACGCTAAAATGGAAAGAGTCATTTGCGCTATCTCTTCATGGGAACAATTCAAGAATGGGCTAATGAGGCAATTCTATCCTGAGAATGTGGCATATGAAGTACGTTCGATAATGAGGGACTTGAAGCACACCCACTCTATCCGAAACTACGTCCAAGAATTCTCCGGGTTAGTGCTTCAAATTCCTAACTTGAGTGATGATGACTTGCTCTTTACCTTCACAGTTGGGCTAAAGAAGTTGGCACAATTGGAACTACAACGAAGAGGCGTCAAGGATATCTCCACTACACTCACCGTGGCCGAGACATTGGTGGAATACACTAAGCCGGAAGCTTCTAACTCGGAGTCCACCAAGGAGTGTCAAGGCAAAGGTGGGGGAGCCACATCGGCCAAAGAATGGAAGGATTCTAAGGCTCCAAGGCACAGAGAGGGTAGAAGCAAGTCACCAACGGACAAGGACTGGAGCAATGAGGCGAAGAAAGAAAGCAAGCCCAAAGATAACTGCTTCATTTGCGATGGGCCACATTGGGCGCACGATTGCCCTAGGAGGAAGAGTCTTAGTGCAATGCTGGAAAAGGCAAGAAAGGGAAGAGCAGGCTTGCATGGGATCGCTGCAGCAGCTTGGTGCTATCGAAGCGAAGCCTACTGCATCAACCCAAGGGGATAAAGGTTTGATGTACGTAGAGGGAAAGATCAACGGGAAGGCGACCCAAGTCGTGGTAGACACAGGGGCTCCACACAACTTCACCAAGGTGGAAGAGGCCAAGCGGCTTGGTCTAAGACTTGACAGGGGTCAAGCATTAATGAAGACAGTAAACGCCAAGGCAAAGCCCGTAGATGGCATGGGTTGAGGGGTCGAGTTATACCTTGGGAAATGGCATGGGAAAGTAAACTTCTCAATAGCATCACTCGATGACTATGATGTGGTGCTGGGGACGGAGTTCCTGCGAGAGTTCAACGTGGCAATGTCGCCTCGCAACAACACTTTGTGCATCATGGAGGGTGGGCCTTACATGGTGCCAATGGTGAGGAAGGGAAATACTACACTCCAACTTCAATCAGCTATTGAGTTGGGGGCAAACAACAACAAGGTAGAAGGTGCTACCACAAAGATGACTAGCGGGCAAGCGGCCAAGAAGGTTCCCTCCGCAACGCAAGTCAAGGAAGACTCAAAGAAGGGAGAGACTACCTATCAAGCTATCGTCCAAGGTGAAGGAGGAGAGAGATCAAAGGGACTCCCACCTAGGAGAAAGGTGGATAACAAGAGGAAGAAAAAGCGAGGTGCCAAGACACCTTATCAAGCACAAATGGCAAGTGCAACTATCTATGGCAAGAAGGCAAAGAAGACCTTACAAGAAAGGCACGACGAGGGCGTCGCTGCATTAGGTGGGGGAGAATGTCACAGACCAAGAAATCCTTTTGTTGCCCTCACTAGAAAACATTGGAAACCAAAGGAGATTGCTAGAACTCTCTAGAGAATGGCTAGAAGATGGGAGGCTTCAATAGAAGAACCTAGAATTCTCTAGAGCAGTCAAGGGGATGGTGGAATTAAGAAAGACCTGGGAGCTTCTGGAGATCACTGGAACATTCTAGAACTCCGTAGAGTTTTGTATATGCTTATACAAAACTGTAGATATATGTAGACTCTTCTACACATGTACATAGTAGAATAGTCCTAGACTACTCTAGCTAGGGAAGTGTCTAAAACACTCTCCATTAGTATAGTTCTAGATATATTCTCTGTAAGGGTATATAAAGGGGATGGATTCATTTTCCCAAACCACCAAGTGACCAAGCATTGTAAAGCATTCAAGCAATACAAGCAAAGTATTCTCTAAGTCTCTCTTTTGTGCAATCTTCTCTTGGTTCTCTTCCACAAAAGGCTTGCTTAGGTGCAAGCAAGGCGTGCTATAAGCAACTAAGGCCGCACGGTTGGCTTGGAAAGACTGAGGGTTGGTTCAGAAAATCCAAGGCCGTGACACAAGGCCAAGGCCAGCAGCATGCCTTGCCGCGGCCAAGGCAGCCAAGCCAAAGCCAGCTGCATGCCATGCCAAGGCCAAGGCCAGCAGTATGCCATGCCACGACTAAAGCAGCCAAGCCAAAGCCAGCAGCATGCCATGCCAAGACCAAGGCCACCAGCATGCCATGCCACGGCCAAGGCAGCCAAGCCCAAGCCAGCAGCATGCCATGCCAAGGCCAAGGCCAGCAGCACGCCATCCCACGACCAAGGCAACCAAGCCAAAGCCAACAACATGCCATGCTAAGGCCAAGGCCAATAGCAAGCCATGCCATGGCCAAGGCAGCTACGCCAAAGCCAACCGCATGCCATGCCATGGCCAAGGCCAGCAGCATGCCATGCCACGGCCAAGGCAGCCAAGCCTCATGCCAAAGAAAGATGCCATGCCAAGGCTAAGAAGATGCCATGCCTAAGCCCAAGCCAACAGCATGCCATGCCAAGGCCAACACCAAGTCCAACAGCATGCCATGTCACAACCAGGGCTGGCAAGCCAAAGCCAGCAGCATGCCATGCCAAGGCCGAGGGCAAGGCCAACAGCATACTCTGCCAGGGCCAAGGCCAAGGCCAGCAGCATACCATACCACGGCCAAGGCAGCCAAGCCAAAGGGAGCAGCATGCCACGCCATGGCCAAGGCCAGCAGCATGCCATGCCAAGGCCAAGGCAGCCAAGCCAAAGCCAGCAGCATGCCATGCCACGGCCAAGGCAGCCAAGCCCAAGCGAGCAGCTTGCCATGCCATGGCCAAGGCCTGCAGAATGCCATGCCACAGCCAAGGCAGCCAAGCCAAAGCCAGCAGCATGCCTTGCAACCGGACGAGCCGCACAGGTATTGTATCCTCCGACTGAGACGTTTTGAGAATTGAGTAATTCTCTTACATCCTTTCTGCATTGTAGGGTGGTCTGGTGTATGCTAGCTTACAACCGTTGCATACGTGCTTCATTACAGCTTTCTTTGCATGATCATAAGTTATGCTCGGCTTCTTGCGTTGTCTTGCATTTTGCCCCTGCCTTTGGGCGCATACCTTGTTTGTCTTGCATGTTTGTCCAAGTCTTCGGCCTTGTCAAAAATGGGTCGTCTCTGGGCTTTGTTATTCACTCCCGTCATTGTTATGACTTCGAAGTTCACCAAAGAGGGCAATCAGACACCCCATTTTTGACCGTCCTCAAGACTTGGACGTCACCGCTTGAACACTCGGTGATTATCCATGTTTGTGTTCGTTTTGAGTCCCCGGAGGTCCCGGCTGCGCGTCGTGCCTCAGGACCTCTCAACCGACTTGTTCTGTGCTTGGTTTTACACCAAGACTTGTGTGTTTTTGCATTTGAGAGTAGGGGGAGGCTTGTTAGCCATCCCTGAAGCCCACCGGCTGCCCCCACACCACACCGGCACTCCCTTTTGGCCATCGGCACTTTTTTCTCAAACACTTTGGCCGGTCGGCACTGTATGTTGCCGACCGGCACTTTTTTGTGCCGGTGACTGTTTTGGCCGGCCGGCTTGCACCCTTTGAACCCCTGGGACATGGTGCATGCCAGCTGTGCCAGCTGGAATGCACCATCACACTCCCCCGTGCACAGGTGTGACCATTTTGCACCCTTTGCACCCTTGAACCCCCTAAGCTTCTAGAAGCTTGAACCCTTTGGCCAAGCTTCTTGGGAAAGCTTGGCCAGCTGTATTAGCTTCCTCTAGAAGCCTAGAACCCTTTGCACCCTTTGCCCCTTTTGGCATAGCTTCTTGGAGAAGCTTGGAGCACTTTTTGTTGCCTATATAAAGAGCCTTCCTTCTCCTTTATCTAGGGTTGGATGTTTGGAATAAAAACCAGAGATATATAGATATATCTGATATATACATACATATATCCCTCCATCTCTCACTATATCTCTCCCATTCAACCGTCAAACACCCTTGTTCTTGGGCCATTTCTTCATCAACTCATAGCACAACATCTCCAACATCCATTCCAGCACATTGGAGGTCATTTGCAGAGCTTAGGAGCACCTAAACTTAGTCCAAGAGGTGCTGGTTTGCTGGTCTTCAAGGGTAAGTCCTCCTCTTCCCTTTTCTAGCCTATTCTTGCATCATATCTAAGCCGTAGTTGCTTACATCTTTGGGCTCCGACCCTAACTTCAAATAGTCTTATTTCAAGGTCCTCTTCATGTTTGATTGACGACCTATTGTTGTTTGAGGGCAGCATCTAGCAATTCCTTCATTAGCCCTCTTATTCCATTTTTCTTGCATAGTATTTTTGGCTTGTGTATAATCTGTGTTGAGGCATAATGTAAACTGTAAGTAGGCTCATTTTGAGCCCTTCTTCAACATTGAAGAAGGGCTCAACCCTATTTGGGACCCCTATCTTGCACTTGCTTCATAATCTCTTCCATTTACCGTAATTTTGCATGATTTGTTTGGCCTACATATAAATTGTTTTGGAGCATGTCATGAATTAAATTTAGGCTTATTTTGAGCCCCTCTTGGCCCCCCATTTTTGCATGCTTTGTTAGCCTATCTTCCTTCTATTTTTGGGCCATCATCAGAACTAGAAGGGGTCTTATTTTGACCCCCTCTCCATGTCCCATGAAGGGTCTTTTGCTGTTTGATGCATGTTTTGTATACCTCATATTATAGCCTTTGTTGGCTTCAATCTTGCATGGCATTTTGAGCATGTTTGCATACTGATTTGGGGGTTGTCATAAACTGTAAATGTGCATATTTTTGGTCCCTCTTCGGTGTTGTAGAAGGGTATTTTTCTGTTTCGGCACTGCATATACTACTTGCTTCATTGCCTCCCTTGCGGAGTCATTTTTGTACGCCATGTTAGCCCTATTTGTGATTGCTGTTTGGCCATGATTTGAACTGTAAAAATGTGATTTTTGGGGCTGCCTTGCTTCTGCTGTTTCATGTCATGTACCAATTATGCATGCTTTGTTAGCTATAAGTCATTTTTGTGCAATTATCTTCGCATTTCGGGATCATTCCTTGCATCGGATGTCATTTTACTGGGTTTCAGGGCTGTTTTCCCCCCATGGCCGCTGATTTTGGCATGCTTGCGAGCTACCCATGTTAGTTTAAGGCCATCGTTGCATGTTGCTGCATGCCATGTTTGTTTACATGTTTAGGTTGTGCGCCTAGTATACATTGCTCATTTATATGTTCATGTTGCATACTTAGCCTCCATGCATAGGTTGCATTTCATTAAGCATGCATCCATTGCCTCTTGATAAATTATGACAGAGGTTGGGGCCCTTTGGTGTGTTTTATGCTTGCATTTCATTTGATATCAAAGTTGCTAACTTGGCTTTTGGCCATCATGCATTGAAACGCGTGATTGATGGCCCGGGGGTCGAGGGCCATGCTCCCTTGAGTCCATTGCATGATAGGGAGTGTGTCTGTGCATACATTTGCTTGGAATTCCATGCCATACACTGTCTGTTCTCGTTGCTGTCAAAACTATCTTCTGCAGGGAGTTTTTGCCGATCGGCAGTATAGAGTGCCGACCGGCCATTGATGGACAGCCGATAGCTTTATCTCCAGCCGATGGACATTGTACACGGCCGGTGGACATTCTATTCAGCCGATGATGATCCTCAGTGTGCAGGGAGCATGTCTTGAGACTTTGGCAGTTTTCAGAAAGGCAGGACTATGAAAACAGAGGCGGCAATGCTATGGCAACGGGTTTCCGGGCAAGTCGGATTCGAGCATGCATCATTCGCGTATCCCGAGGCGGGGCTGCGGCCTTTTCTATTTTGCATTTATTTGTTAAATAATTAGAAATTTTGTAATAATTAATTTATTTATTAGTCGGACTGTAATATTTATTCGGTCCCTCCGTGTGAGGGCATATTTGTAATAAGTGTGGGTGAGTGTGTGTATGTTTTCCAACCCCCATTTCTTTCTTCCCTTTTATTTACTTGCTTATGATGGTAGATTAGGGCATATTTAAAATTAGCATACCTTATGCAATGCATGCATGCATCCATGCATTTGTTGACATGCATCGGGCTCGGTACATCATGGAAACTGCATTGTATTTCAAATCTAACTTGAATACGTGTTACTCGTGCATTTCACATGCCATGTTTAGGATAGCCGAGCCTACTCTAAATTGTATCTTCGCCTGTGTCGCATTAGCCATTTAACATGAACTAGGTCATGCATGTTTGCTAACTAATTTCTTGTTTTGGCACAGAGTACGATGTAAGTATTTATGCTTTAGCATATCGCATGCGTATGGATGTTAACATAACAGTATGCTTACCATGCGGCTAAGTGCTTATATGAGATAAACTGTTTGAATGCCTATGGGTGGAGGTTGGATTGCTTGAGTTGGGAAAACTCATTGAAATCCGTGTTTTAGCCTACTTGCGAGTAGCAAATTCCAAAGCATTTTCAAAACGAACGGATATGCAATGTTTGTTTCCAAATTAGGCGATCTAGTCTATACTTGTTTGCTGTGCGCATAACATAGTAATTCTAGGCTAATAATTGGAATAAGAGCATGTAATGTTTTCAAAATCGGATATCACGGTTAGTAGAGGCCGGTCTTCGGACCGGGCGAAAGGGGGTGCTCATAGCTGACCTTCCCCAATCGTACCCAAGCTCCCGAGCCAAGACACTTTGGTTATGACGGACACATGGCCTTCGGCACCAAGTCAGGGTTTCCTAAATTCCCCCATAAAAAAATATTTAGGTGGCGACTCTGTAATCTGGCAAAGCAGTCCATGTTTGGCACTACTTTTCAAAAAAAACTGTTTTTCTTCAAAACGATTTGCCAGAGTTGGACTCTTTGGTTCAGATTTAGAACCGCAACAAACAAACAGGGAGTCCGAATTGTAGTAGCGAGGTCCCCCGCATATTTATTCTGATTCTGGCGATTTATTTGAGCTTGACTCAAACTCGTGATATCCTGTTTTGACTACACTTATGTGTTTCTTTGCATTGCATGTGCATTCGTGCGCCTAGGACACCGTGTTGGCCATCTGCTATTCCTGAGCGGTTTGCCGGAGGCTTGTCTTGTCAAGGCATGTCCATAAGGCTGACCGGTTGCGGGCTCTGCCAGTATGGGAACACAAACCCCGGTTTTACCGGGGCACACTTTTTGACCATTCGACCTAATGCATATTCGGAATCCGTAGTGACCATTCCAAACTAGGACAGGTTGCTTACCCGATATAGGTTGTTTGAAACCGCTGCGTGCGTAGTGAAACCCTAGCTCTTGACAAAATAGGACAGGGAAACCCTACCCCAACATAGGGGTGTATTGGCCCTCATTTATCTGCTATGTGCTTTCAAAGTGTATCTCTACAGGAACACACATGTCAGTTTGCAAGATTGGGTATCCGGCCTGAGGGCACCGATATGATATTTTGGGAAATCAGTTATCTGTGGGTACAAGGTTCAGACTTGGGGGCAATGATTCAGAAACAGTGATCAGTATTTGAGGAACAGTGTATCGAGTTCAGCGTGTTATCCAAACCGTGTGTTGTATGTTTATTTTATGCCGTTGTGCTGTCCAATTGTCTGTTTATTTGTACGCTTTCTTCATCTCTTTATTAGGTAGTTGAGCACGATTGCTACCGACCCGATAGATATCCCCCAAGCACCCTGGGTTAGAGGCCATCGACTCCTTCGATCTGAGGATCTGATAGACGGACAACCAGTGTACTACTCACTACCCCCGGTTACTAGACGGAGGTCAGTCAGGCAGAGGACATCAGTACAGCAGTCAGTTTAGAGGGCTTTATCTACCCCACCTGTGTTCAGTAGGGATCAAGATTTTGTGTCACCAACAGAGAGGGAATATATACCAGTAATCCGACCAGAGCAGGATAGCATGGCTAGTTTGGAGGAGATGGTGCGCCACATTCAAGAAAGCATGAAAGCAATGCAGCAAGATGCCGTCCGTCAGCAGTCGCCAGAACAGCGAGCCCGCGATTGTGAGAACAGCAGAGACAATTGCCAGGCTAGAGCAACAAACCGGAGCATCCGCTTCGCATCAAGCTCCTCCCCCACCAGGAGTTCCTAATGTCGGGGAGACGGCCAATGTTCAGATCGTCTGAGCGCCCACAGGACCACCCCCACCTCCAACCCTACCTCAAATCCAACCTCAGCTATCAAAAACACCCACCAACCTACCGGACTCTCCCGTTGAGTTCGAGACTGATCCCACCGCACTAAAGTTGAGCAAGCTCGAAAAGTTGTTCAAGAGATCCCAAGGGGTCAAGACTATCCTCGACATTGAAGATGGTTACACCGACGCAGCCGTGACGCTGCCCGACAGATTCAAAATGCCTCATATTGATCGGTTTGACGGGTCCAGAGACCCCATGGTACACTTAAGACTGTTTTCAGATGTTCTAAGGCCAATGGGCCTCAGTAGGCTCCAGAAGTTGTCTCTGTTTGGGCGGACCCTGTCAGGTGTGGCGGCCATATGGTATGCCAAGCTAGAAGATGATGTCAAGAGGAATTAGGACGAAATGGCTGAGGCCTTCATCGCACAGTATTCGTATAATACACAGATTGAGATTACAACCCGTGATCTCGAGACGACTAGGCAAGAGCCTAAGGAGAGTTTTTCAGAATTTGTAACCAGATGGAGGGCCAAGGCTTCAATGATGACCTTGAAGCCAACGGACAAAGACCAGATTCGAATGATTGTGCGCAATCTTCAACCGAAATTGATGCAAAAGATGATAGCACTCCCCTTTCCTACCTTTTCTGACCTACATGAAATGGGGGTGCAGATTGAAGATGCCTTGAAGCAAGGCTTGATTGATAATGACCGGGAGCAACCCCGACGAACTTTCAATCGTGGTAGCAATGCAGGCCCGAGTGGCACTACTACTACAAGAGCCACCGAAGTAAGCATGGTCACCGCCAACCCCCCTCCAAGAAATACGGCAGCTGCACCATTCTCCGGCGCGTCCGGAAGCAACCCGCAAACAACCAAATACCCACCCAAAAACACCAGAACCTTCGCTCCACTATATATGCCCCTATCCAAAGCTCTGGGGGTTTTGATCAAAAAAGGGCACCTGAAGCCCCTGGAGCCGCGGCCCTTGCCAGAAAAGCTCCCTCCTACCCATAACCTGGCCAAATATTGTGCATTTCACCAACAGCACGGTCACGACACCGACCAGTGCTATCGGTTACGCCATGAAATTCAAGATCTCATCGATAACGGGGTGATTCTGCCTCCCGAAAAACCCAATGTTACTACAAATCCCCTCCCCGCACATAACCAAGCTCCACCACCCAAAAGACTCAATTTCATCCGTACTGGGACCGTGTCCTACGACCCTAGTATCTATATCACGCCTACCCACCTGCCTAAACCAGAGGTATTCCTCCTCGATTGCACCGACTTGTGCATGATGGACATCTCCACGACCCAATCTAAGCCAGCGGCAGTGACCGCCAAGAACAGGGGAAGGGAGATTCCAAAGGAGAAACAGGTTGTTGAGTCAGAGTCTGCGGAATCTGGGAGTTACGTTGAAAAGACATATAGTCCGAGCGACTACATTTCATCAAAAAGGCAAGATGGACCCGGAGTAGAATTGCCAACAGGGGGAGAGTTGTGTGTGATCCAAGGAGATAGTCTGGGACAGGGAACAGATGATGTAACAGCTGTAGGGGAGGACCTGGCCGATCTCCAATTTTACAGTGACCAATGCCCGGAAGTTGCGTGGTTCGATTATGAGGATTCAGCGGAAGTTACCGGGTGGTTAGACGATCAGCCCGATGGGGTAGGAGAATTTCAGGCAGAGCAGAGTTCAGCAGGAATGAGAATATCAGCGACGGCCGGAAGGGTCGAAGAGCAAAACACATCGCCGGGGGGCGCCGGTGTCAAGAATTTCGCCCGAGATTGGAGCATTTTGAGTACGGAGATGGTTGAACAGTCAGTCATGTCAGAACAAGCAAGTTTTGAAGATTCCGAGAGAATCAGGAAAGCAAAGGCCCATGTGGGAGTTGAAAGCTATGTGCGCCGAGGCAAGAATCTGCGGGCATGTGGATGGAAAGGTCATGCGGCGCAAACGATCATACAGAGCGGACGGTGTGCATGTCGGCGTGATGGACTGTGGTGGGAAGATGAGGACCTATGTCTTGCCCACACGGATGAAGATTGGGGGAATAACCAACCTGATAACACTTGGTACCTTGGAGAGGTCGACCACATGACGAGGAGTGGGCGATATTTCAAACCCCCACACTTGAATCAACCAGAGGCCTCAGGGAAGGATAGGGAAGCCGAGAAGCAAAAGGAGAAGCAACTTGAGGAAGAAGCTGTACTCAAACAGCTGAAAAAGATACAAGCAGACATCTCCATTTGGGGACTGCTCATGGCCTCATGAGTACAGGCGGTGTGTTGTGACCATGGATAAGGCCAAACTCTCCATAGAGACTACACCAGTAGCAATGGTTGGATGGTCTTCCCGGGAGGAGGTTCCCCGGCATTGACCTTTTCGGATAAAGAACTTCCGCCTGAGGGCGTAAATCACAATAAACCCCTCTACATCTCCGTGGAATGTAGAGATAAGTGGATACCGGTGGTACTTGTCGATACCGGGTCTGCCATCAATGTCTGCCCAGCCAGGACAACATATGCGATTGGCTTGAAAACCACAGATTTCGTACCAATAGCCCAGCTCATCCGGGCGTACGACAATACAAGTAGAGAAGTAATAGGGATAGTTAAAGTTTAGACAAAGGTCGGGCCGGGACGACACGAGATAGATTTCCATGTCCTAGAAGTTCCCGCAACTTTTAATTTGCTTTTGGGGCGGCCGTGGCTGCATCAAGTGAAGGCAATGTCATCTACTTTGCATCAAATGGTGAAATACCCCTATGGGAAGGGAGTAGCCATTGTCTTTGGGAATTCGTCAATCCACCCACCACCGGAAGTATCCACGCTTGTTCTAGAGATCGAGCACGGCATGGAAGATGTGTTCATATCAGGTTTTACCTTGGCCGAGGTTCAGGTTGTACAGAATATCATGGCCGCTAACGAAGGAATATACGTCAGTGCTCAAGCAGTGTACCTCATGAACAAGCTCCAATACATCCCCGGGATGGGATTAGGGAAGAGCGGCCGTAAGGGCATTGCAGCGTTGGCCGAAGTGCCGCACAACCCTCATACCTTTGGCTTGGGTTATCTGCCCACCAAGGAAGATTAGGAAAGAAAACGAAAAGAGATGGCAGGAAGAGCCAAAGCAAAACAGATGGGGAAACCTTTTGAATTAATGCATCGGCCCATCCAGGGTACCCTGAACGGATGCTTCGTCTGGGAGGGGGAAGATTTTCTATTCTGTGGTTTTCCTGAGCCAGGGCTGAATGAAGAAAAGAAGCGCATGTTGGGGTACGAAATTTTCTTTGACCTACAGTTACCTAGGGATGATGTTGTTGAAAAGCAGACAGACCCAACAATTGAGACTGAGCATAGCAAGGAAGTGGAATCTGCGGGCACAGAGTTTGAAATGGGGGTAGCACTGGCATGTCTACTTTCAGATCCTTTGATCGACCAGCTATGCTTGGGGGATAACTCCTTGGTGTCCATGATCGGAGATGAACGGCTGCGGGCCTACCATCAGTTATTTTGGATGCATCCATCGCACCCTCCCTCACCTGGCAGTACGAGGAGGGATTTTTGTCAAGCAGCACCAGGTCAGGTAGTGAGCTGGAATCTGATTCCACCGAGTCTTGTGAGTCGGAATCAAGTTCCAGCTCGTCTGAGTCTTAGTTCGGTATTCCTGGGGGTGATAACCCGGATGCCACAGTCCTGTCCAGGTTGTCTTTTTCTTTCTCTTTTGAGTCTATTGTAACAAAAGAATTGGACGGTTCGGAACTATCTAATGAGAATGAGGTGACTGTGGTTTCCGAGTACTTTTCTGTGCCTCTGGTTTATTGCTTAAATCAGGACTTTCAAAATTTTGATGAAAAGGACGAGGACAAAATTCCTCCGGTTTTGCAACGATTAATTGAACAAGAGCAGGAGAGGTTTGTTAAACCCTTAATGGATGAAATCATGACCGTGAACATTGGTACTGAGAAGGACCCGCGGCTGGTCCAGATCGGGTCCACGTTGTCTTCGGAGGAACGCGAGCGCTTAGTCGCTTTATTAAAAGATTTCAAAGATGTTTTCGCGTGGTCCTACGAAGACATGCCTGGAATCGATCCTGAGATTGTACAGCACCGGATCCCTCTTGACCCCGAGGCCCGACATCAAGCGAAACTCAGAAGGATCCGCCCTGATTGGGCCATTAAGATCAAGGAAGAGGTCACCAAGCAGATTCACGCAGGCTTCCTGCTGGTATCCGAATACCCGACTTGGTTGGCCAACATTGTTCCAGTACCGAAGAAGGATGGCAGAATTCGAGTATGTGTGGATTTCAGAGATTTGAACAGGGCCAGTCCGAAGGATGACTTTCCCTTACCACATATCGACGAATTGGTAGATTTCACAGCGGGGCATGCTTTGCTTTCGTTCATGGATGGCTTCTCGGGTTATAATCAGGTAGTAATGGCACCCGAAGACCGGGAGAAGACTGCTTTTACCACCCCGTGGGGTACATACTGCTACAGAGTGATGCCATTTGGGCTGAAGAACGCTGGGGCTACATATCAACGGGCTGCAACCACGATACTACATGATATGATCCATAAAGAGGTCGAGGTGTACGTGGACGACATGATTGTCAAGTCCAAAGAAAGAGAGGGCCAATACACCGCTTTGCAAAAGTTTTTCCAAAGGATCAGAGAATTTCGGCTGCGGTTGAATCCTCAGAAGTGTACATTTGGTGTTACAGCAGGGAAAATGTTGGGATTTCTGATTACACAAAGGGGCATCGAAGTCGACCCTTCCAAAATCAAGGCCATCTTAGAAATGCCCCCACCAATGACTGAAAATGAGGTGCGAGGCTTTCTAGGTAAAGTGCAATTCATAAGGCAGTTTATCTCAAAACTAACCTTAACTTGTGAACCACTTTTTGGTCTTCTAAAGAAAGGAAAGAAGTTCCAATGGGACGGCCGATGCCAAGCTGCATTTGAACAGATTAAAGAATATCTACAGAATCTGCCCGTGTTGTCACCACCAAAGCCGGGAAGACCGTTGATATTGTATCTGTCAGTAACCGAGACTACAATGGGCTGCATGCTCGCACAAGAGTCAGAAGATAAAGTGGAAAGGGCCATCTACTATCTGAGCAAGAAGATGTTGGATTACGAGACCCGCTACACTCCGTTGGAGAAGGCTTGTTTGGCCTTGGTATGGGCTACCAGGAAGCTGCGGCACTACCTGTTAGCTCACTTTGTAATGTTGGTTTCACGACTTGATCCCATCAAATATCTTTTCTAGAAACCAGCACTTACGGGTAGGCTAGCTCGTTGGCTGCTGTTGCTCTCCGAATTTGATCTCAAGTATGTGACGCGCAAGTCCGTAAAAGGGAGAGCGGTGGCAGAGTTCCTTGCCGACCACCCGGTTGAAGGGGATGAAGTGGTTGAGTACCTATTCCCAAATGAAGCTATCCTACACATCGAAGACGAAACTTGGACGATGTACTTTGACGGAGCGTCAAATCAATACGGGTATGGGATAGGGGTGTTGCTGATAGCGCTTGACGATTCCCGTATCCCTTTAGCATTCAAGCTTTGGTTCAAAGTCTCGAACAATGAGGCAGAATATGAGGCATGTATTGCCGGTCTAGAAGCTGCCCTAGAACTAGGGGCAAGGCGATTGGACGTCATTGGGGATTCGAACCTAGTTGTGTCTCAAGCTAAAGTAAAAGAGGAAAAGATGATAATTTACCACCACACCTTGGATTTGTTAATTCCTCGGTTTGAAAAGCTAAATTTCACTCACCTAGTAAGAGAGAACAACAGGTTTGCAGATTCGCTAGCAACTCTATCTTCCATGATAGACATCCCATCTGGGGTCCGGATGCGTCCAGTCATTATTGACCAGAAATTTGCACCTGCTTACGAGTCAATCTCTGCCATAGATGAAGTGCAGGATAACAACCCTTGGTATCACGATATATGGAACTTCTTGGAAAAGGAGGCATATCCGCCAGGGGCAAATGCCAAGGACAAGAGGGCAATCAGAAGAATGGCTGTTCAGTTTATCATCTGCGGGAGTAAGTTGTACAAAAGAGGTCACCTGGGAATCCACAAGTTATGTGTAGAAGCTGAAGAGTCGAAGCACCTGATGGAGGCCATCCATGGAGGAGAATGTGGGGCACATATGAATGGGGTGATGCTGGCACGGAAGATCCTCAGACAGGGCTACTACTGGTCTACCATGGAGGAAGATTGTATCGGCATTGTTCGGTGATGCCACAAGTGCCAGATCCATGCGAACCGTATGAATATCCCGCCATCAAAGTTATACAACATGACATCGCCATGGTCGTTCTCAGTTTGGGGGATCGATGTGATTAGGGCTGTTACCCCGAAGGGGTCGAATGGGCATGAGTATATCTTGGTAGCAATAGATTACTTTACAAAGTGGGTCGAGGCCCAATCTTATGCCGTGTTGAAGGCTTCGCATGTCGCAAAGTTTATCAGAAGCAACATTATCTGCCGTTATGGAGTCCCGAATGAGATCATTTCGGACAATGGTTCTCACTTCAAGAAGGAGGTGATTGATTTGTTGGAGAAGTACAATGTGGCTTTTCATAAGTCGTCCACGTATCGGCCACAGACCAACGGAGCAGTTGAGGCCGCCAACAAAAACATCAAACACATACTGCAGAAGATGGTGGAAACCTATCGGGACTGGCCAGATAAGTTGCCGTTTGCTCTGTGGGGCTACCGAACTTCAATTAGAACCCCTACCGGGGCGACTCCGTATTCCTTGGTATATGGGATGGAAGCCATTCTACCTATAGAGATTGAGGTTCCGTCTCTCAGTATTGGTGAGTGTCGAGATGGCAGAAGCAGATTAGCCTGAGCAAATTCGAGGAACTCATGCTCTTCGATGAAAGGAGATTAAAAGCACTGTACCATGTCCAAGGATATCAACGCAGAATCGCCCGGGCTTTTAACAAGAAAGTTAAGTCTAGGAATTTGAAGGAAGGAGATTTGGTGCTCAAAGACAACCGAGCTCCCATCCACGACCCAAGGGGCAAGTTCAGACCTAATTGGACGGGTTCCTATATCATCAAGTCTATCTGGTCAGGTGGAGCCGTGGTTCTGATGGATCTAGATGGCCTAGAGTTCTCCCAACCGATCAACATGGACAAGTTGAAGAAATATTACCCCTGAGAGGCTCGCTAGGCTGAAAACCCGAAAGGGCGACCTAGGCAAAATTCAGAGCACAAAAAATTAGAAAGTATAAAAATTGAGCTCGCAAGGTTGAAAACCCGCAAAGGGCGGCCTTGGCAAAAGTTAGAGCGCAAAAAGAGAGTGAAAATACTCGAGTGAACCCAAGCCTGAACTACGTAAGGCTTGATTCCCATCATTGGGATACGTAGGCAGCTTCATCCCGAAGTTCAGCCATAAACTTTTCCCCGATCAACTTTGTCCATTTGATCATCTTGGTCATCTTTTCCCATCAGCATTTATCGCAATCTCCGGTACAGTGCTATTCAGACTAGGGGCAACTTTCCGTTGCCGTATAGTGCCGCGGTACCGTTCAAACAAGGGGCAACTTTCCAGTTGCTAGGATCCGGGGTTGTGTATCTCAGTGACAGATCTCAGGCCTATCCAGTTCTGATCCATATCGAAAATAGTTTTGAAAAGTCTTAATAAAGATGACTTTGTTCAAATAAATCTTTTTACAACTAAGACCGTTTTTGGACCAAAACGGAAAATTTTCAGTACCACAACCTTCAATTTCATTGATTTCAAATAGAGTTGTCTTGCTCTTGCACACAATTGAAGTTGCTTTTTATTACATTCATCAAGAAAACTTGAAAGTACTAATAAAGCAATAAATCCGGGGCATGGTCAAGTCAAATGTCCTTGCGCCCCTCGAGTGGTGAAGCCTCGATGCCAAAGTGAGCCCCTCTGTGCCTCCTCATTAAGCCAATCAAGCACTCATCGGACAAAGTGCAACCGAAGCGGAGGCGGGGCGAGTTCTCTCGTCCTCCATCTTTGTGGCATCTGGGCATTAATGCGCCTCGAATCGGGAATGTAACCGGGTACTCTATCCCTTCCGGCGGACAAGTCTGATTATGACCAAACTGGCGCAGGATACGGAATGGGAAGTAGAAGACACAGTGAGTCAAGCCAATCAATTGGATCCCGGGTTGATGGGTCATGCTGTAACCCATCATTGGGAGATTGAACCAAGGGCACCGCCAAGCAATACGGTCTGCGGACAAACTACACATCCATGCAAACCACCAACCCTCATCAAGGGCGTCAACTAGGCGTTGCCTGAAGAAGTAGCCACGGGCTGAATATGCTAGGCAAGAGTCCACAACCTTCAGTTTATCCATTAACCACACTTGGGAAGGGATGAAAAATGAGAGAATAAAGAATAGAGAGATGTACGATGAGAGGAAAAGTGAGAAAAGGGCTTTTGTGAGAAAAACCGAGCTTGAGGGCCGAGTGATGTGAGCAAACATAAATGCGAGATTGGGTGGGAAACATTACCTGCAGTAATAGTGGACTCCCTGCTAATCTGATCGTCTCTTGACAATAAAAGGCGTCTAAGCCCAGCAATGTCTCAGCCAGGATCATGGCGATGCAGCTTTTGCCCTCCTTCAAGCCTTGGGCAACCTCAATCAACCGGACACTAGGCCCTCCGAAATCGGAGGCAAACAGAAAATGACATAGCATGCATAGACAGAGGGCGTGTCGCCGAAAGCCTTACCAGTGATGGTCGCCGCGATCACTAGTCTCAGAAAAACAACAAACCAAGCTCGGAACATCCAATGTCCCATCACAAATCAGAGAACGAGCATCGGGCATTGAGAACCCACACATTTATCCTAAGGCTTGAGCATGGCCAAAACGAAGTTGGGGCAGGATCTCCTCGTTGCGCCCAGATTCCATTAGAGCCTGGAAATCTTCAAACGTGGGACACACCTCTTGCCCGCTAAAGCTAAAGACATGTGTCACCGGATTCCAAAACCTTGCCGCAGCACGGAGGAATGGAAAATGCAGCGGGGTACGGCGCAAAGTGAATAGTGCGTTTATGCCGAAAGCCCAGAAATTTAGCTTTTCCAAGCCATCCAAGTTGTTAATCCAAGTTGCGAGATTTTGGGCAAGAAATTCTTCCATTTAGAGCAAATCAGTGTGGAAATGAAGAGAACCACGAAGTTGAGACCCTTTTGAAGAAGATAAGGTTGAGAGAAGGACAGATGTCAACATTCTGCTGGTGCTGACATTTTAGTGCCGACCGGCCATCTGTTTTGGCCGATGGATCACCCTTTCGGCCGATGGCCATTCCTCAAGGCCGGTAGCCTTTCTGCTGGGCCGGTGGTTCTCTCCCTTGTCCTATGAGTTGTTTATGCTAGGAATTTGGAAAATCCCACCACTTCCAATACCCTCCAGTGATCAATTCTTATGAGGGCGCGCCGATTTGCTTACCGAGTTGTTGCATATTTGCTTATCGAGTTGTATTTCACTCTCTTTAAGTCTTTGTAATGTTTATCAAGGTGTACTCGCATTTGGCTAGTTTGCTGAGTCCCCCTGTTTTGCTTATCGAGTTGTAATTGGTTTACTACCTGATTATTACGATGCGATGCTTTGTTTTCAAAACGCAGTTTCAATTTCAGTCACATTGTTGTGTGATGCCTTGCGATGCGATGCATAGGACACGCAAATATAACACCTTTTGAACAAACAGCTGTTTCATTTCCATCATATGTTTTGCAAAAAACACACGTTTTTGAGAAACAAAACACGCCGAGGCAAGGCATTAGCGTGCTTAAACTCCCAGTAAAAAGGAAAGTAAAGCAGAAGAATAACAGGGTAGCAAGATACCGGAATGGATACCGGTAATCTCCCCTCGCGGTCATTGTACCTTTCGCGCCCTTGTTCGGGTCAATTGTGTGGTTTGGCACCTTCATCACTTAAGGCAGTCCAAGAAACTGCGCCTTCAGAACATAAGTGGAGCTTCGAGTTGACCTCGTACCACAACTTTTGTGAGGGATGCTCGGGACATGCGAAGGACGTCCCTTCCCGTATCCTTTTATATCTTGTGAATTCTCTAAATCATTTCAATCATACTGAGTTGCAGTACGTTGCATTCCAGCATCATGTTTACCATGATTAGTTTCAAGTCCCTTTTATACACATTGCATTGTATACGTGCTTTGCTTTACTGATATGTGTTCAAGTTCCCTTTTTATACACATTGCATTGTATGCGTGCTTTGCTTTACTGATATGTGTTCAAGTTCCCTTTTTATACACATTGCATTGTATGCGTGCTTTGCTTTACTGATATGTGTTCAAGTTCCCTTTTTATACACATTGCATTGTATACGTGCATTGCTTTACTCACATGTGGTCAGTCCTACTATCTTGCTATACACATTGCATTCATCGTCACGCACTTTTGACTGCATTGTCATGCATATTGCTAACAACATTGTACCTGTTAAGTTTGCTTTCTTTGCAGGCACGATGTTGTATGTACGGCTCATTTGAGGCCGGTGCAGCCGGACGAGCCGCACAGGTATTGTATCCTCCGAGTGAGACGTTTTGAGAATTGCGTAATTCTCTTACATCCTTTCTGCATTGTAGTGTGGTCTGGTGTATGCTAGCTTACAACCGTTGCATGCGTGCTTCATTACAGCTTTCTTTGCATGATCATAAGTTATGCTCGGCTTCTTGCGTTGTCTTGCATTTTGCCCCTGCCTTTGGGCGCATACCTTGTTTGTCTTGCATGTTTGTCCAAGTCTTCGGCCTTGTCAAAAATGGGTCGTCTCTGGGCTTTGTCATTCACTCCCGTCATTGTTATGACTTCCGAGTTCTGTCAAAGAGGGGCAACTGTAGACACCCCATTTTTGACCGTCCTCAAGACTTGGACGTCACCGCTAGAACACTCGGTGATTATCCATGTTTGTGTTCGTTTTGAGTCCCCGAAGGTCCCGGCTGCGCGTCGTGCCTCAGGACCTCTCAACCGGCTTGTTCTGTGCTTGGTTTTACACCAAGACTTGTGTGTTTTTGCATTTGAGGGTAGGGGGAGGCTTGTTATCCATCCCTGAAGCCCACCGGCTGCCCCCACACCACACCGGCACTCCCTTTTGGCCATCGGCACTTTTTTCTCAAACACTTTGGCCGGTCGGCACTATATGTTGCCGACCGGCACTTTTTTGTGCCGGTGACTATTTTGGCCGGCCGGCTTGAACCCTTTGAACCCCTGGGACATGGTGCATGCCAGCTGTGCCAGCTGGAATGCACCATCACACTCCCCCGTGCATAGGTGTGACCATTTTGCACCCTTTGCACCCTTGAACCCCCTAAGCTTCTAGAAGCTTGAACCCTTTGGCCAAGCTTCTTGGGGAAGCTTGGCCTGCTGTATTAGCTTCCTCTAGAAGCCTAGAACCCTTTGCACCCTTTGCCCCTTTTGGCATAGCTTCTTGGAGAAGCTTGGAGCACTTTTTGTTGCCTATATAAAGAGGCTTCCTTCTCCTTTGTCTAGGGTTGGATGTTTGGAATAGAAACCAGAGATATATAGATATATCTGATATATACATCCATATATCCCTCCATCTCTCACTATATCTCTCCCATTCAACCGTCAAACACCCTTGTTCTTGGGCCATTTCTTCATCAACTCATAGCACAACATATCCAACATCCATTCCAGCACATTGGAGGTCATTTGCAGAGCTTAGGAGCACCTAAACTTAGTCCAAGAGGTGCTGGTTTGCTGGTCTTCAAAGGTAAGTCCTCCTCTTCCCTTTTCTAGCCTATTCTTGCATCATATCTAAGCCATAGTTGCTTACATCTTTGGGCTCTGACCCTAACTTCAAATAGTCTTATTTCGAGGTCCTCTTCATGTTTGATTGAGGACCTCTTGCTGTTTGAGGGTAGCATCTAGCATTTCCTTCATTAGCCCTCTTATTCCATTTTTCTTGCATAGTATTTTTGGCTTGTGTATAATCTGTGTTGAGGCATAATGTAAACTATAAGTAGGCTCATTTTGAGCCCTTCTTCAACAGTGAAGAAGGGCTCAACCCTGTTTGGGACCCCTATCTTGCACTTGCTTCATAATCTCTTCTATTTACCGTAATTTTGCATGATTTGTTTGGCCTACATATAAATTGTTTTGGAGCATGTAATGAATTAAAGTTAGGCTTATTTTGAGCCCCTCTTCAACGTTGAAGAAGGGCTCAACACTGTTGGGGGTCTCCATGTAGTACTTACCATTATACCCTTCTTGGCCCCCCATTTTTGCATGCTTTGTTAGCCTATCTTGCTTCTATTTTTGGGCCATCATCAGAACTAGAATGGGTCTTATTTTGACCCCCTCTCCATGTCCCATGAAGGGTCTTTTTCTGTTTGATGCATGTTTTGTATACCTCATATTATAGCCTTTGTTGGCTTCAATCTTGCATGGCATTTTGAGCATGTTTGCATACTGATTTGGGGGTTATCATAAACTGTAAATGTGCATATTTTTGGTCCCTCTTCATTGTTTTAAAAGGGTATTTTTCTGTTTGGGCACTGCATATACTACTTGCTTCATTGTCTCCCTTGCGGAGTCATTTTTGTACGCCATGTTAGCCCTATTTGTGATTGCTGTTTGGCCATGATTTGAACTGTAAAAATGTGATTTTTGGGGCTTCCTTGCTTCTGCTGTTTCATTTCATGTACCAATTATGCATGCTTTGTTAGCTATAAGTCATTTTTGTGCAATTATCTTCGCATTTCGGGATCATTCCTTGCATCGGATGTCATTTTACCGGGTTTCGGGGCTATTTTCCCCCCCATGGCCACTGATTTTGGCATGCTTGCGAGCTACCCATGTTAGTTTAAGACCATTGTTGCATGTTGTTGCATGCCATGATTGTTTACATGTTTAGGTTGCGCGCCTAGTATACATTGCTCATTTGTATGTTCATGTTGCATACTTAGCCTCCATGCATAGGTTGCATTTCATTAAGCATGCATCCCTTGCCTCTTGATCAATTATGACAGAGGTTGGGGCCCTTTGGTGTGTTTTATGCTTGCATTTCATTTGATATCAAAGTTGCTAACTTGGCTTTTGGGCCATCATGCATTGAAACGCGTGATTGATGGCCCGGGGGTCGAGGGCATGCTCCCGTTAGTCCATTGCATGATAGGGAGTGTGTCCATGCATACATTTGCTTGGAATTCCATGCCATACACTGTCTGTCCTCGTTGCTGTCAAAACTGTCTTCTGCAGGGAGTTTTTGCCGATCGGCAATATAGAGTGCCGACCGGCCATTGATGGACAGCCGATAGCTTTATCTCCAGCCGATGGACATTGTACACGGCTGGTGGACATTCTATTCAGCCGATGATTATCCTCAGTGTGCAGGGAGCATGTCCTGAGACTTCGGCAGTTTTCAGAAAGGCAGGACAGTGAAAACAAAGGCAGCAATGCTATGGCAACGGGTTTCCGGGCAAGTCGGATTCGAGCATGCATCATTCGCGTATCCCAAGGCGGGGCTACGGCCTTTTCTATTTTGCATTTATTTGTTAAATAATTAGAAATTTTGTAATAATTAATTTATTTATTAGTCGGACTATAATATTTATTCGGTCCCTCCGTGTGAGGGCATATTTGTAATAAGTGTGGGTGAGTGTGTGTATGTTTTCCAACCCCCATTTCTTTCTTCCCTTTTATTTACCTGCCTATGATGGTAGATTAGGGCATATTTAAAATTAGCATACCTTATGCAATGCATGTGTGCATCCATGCATTTGTTGACATGCATCGGGCTCGGTACATCATGCAAACTGCATTGTATTTCAAATCTAACTTGAATACGTGTTACTTGTGCATTTCACATGCCATGTTTAGGATAGCCGAGCCTACTCTAAATTGCATCTTCGCCTGTGTCGCATTAGCCATTTAACATGAACTAGGTCATGCATGTTTGCTAACTAGTTTCTTGTTTTGGCACGGAGTACGATGTAAGTATTTATGCTTTAGCATATCGCATGCGTGTGGATGTTAACATAACAGTATGCTTACCATGCGGCTAAGTGCTTATACGAGATAAACTATTTGAATGCCTGTGGGTGGAGGTTGGATTGCTTGAGTTGGGAAAACTCATTGAAATCCGTGTTTTAGCCTACTTGCGAGTAGCAAATTCCAAAGCATTTTCAAAACGAACGGATATGCAATGTTTGTTTCCAAATTAGGCGATCTAGTCTATACTTGTTTGCTGTGCGCATAACATAGTAATTCTAGGCTAATAATTGGAATAAGAGCATGTAATGTTTTCAAAATCGGATATCACGGTTAGTAGAGGCCGGTCTTCGGACCGGGCGAAAGGGGGTGCTCATAGCTAACCTTCCCCAATCGTAACCAAGCTCCCGAGCCAAGACACTTTGGTTATGATGGACACGTGGCCTTCGGCACCGAGTCAGGGTTTCCTAAATTCCCCCATTAAAAAATATTTAGGTGGCGACTCTGTAATCTGGCAAAGCAGTCCATGTTTGGCACTATTTTTCAAAAAATCTGTTTTTCTTCAAAACGATTTGCCAGAGTTGGACTCTTTGGTTCAGATTTAGAACCGCAACAAACAAACAGGGAGTCCGAACTATAGTAGCAAGGTCCCCCGCAGGCGCTGTTACACAAGGCCAAGGCCAGCAGCATGCCATGCCATGGCCCAGGCCAGCAGCATGCCATGCCAAGGAATGAATGTCCCTCGGGTAATAGCCATTTGGTTGGCTTTGACATGTGAACAAGTTGGCAGTGCTTTCCTATGGGAAGCTTGTTGTGAAAAGTATGTCGCTCAGAAGTTGCCTCGGAAGTATGCTTGCTTGGCTTCTCTAAGTGTTTTTGCACATTCGTCTAGCTTGTTAGTCCTTTGGGTTGTGATTCGCATTTTTGAATTATTTATTTACTCAAGAAAAATAAAGTAAATGAAATAAAAAGTAAAAAAATTAATATAATTACTAGTGCCTCATCCTATAATTATTGGAATTTTTCTAAATTTTTTTGAATATTTTTAGTAATTTTTATTATTTTTTAAGTATTAAAGTCGAAATATATTAAAATAAAATATTCCGGTGGCGAAATATTTTTTTTCACTTTCTTTTTATGGTGTCATAAATTATTTCCTACAACTTTCGTGTTGAAAATTTTTGCAAAAAACATTACATTTTAAAACAGACCCCATTATGACTCCTCGAGCATGGGTGATGTTTCCTCCTGCCAGATGAAAAAGGGCTTAACAAGCTACTATAAGGGGGGGCACCTCCCTTAAGGCTGGCGAGCATGGCCAGGCCACAGGCCACGCCTATGCCTAGTGTCATGCCCCGACAATATATGTGACACGAGGAGCAGCGTGAGCAGTATGCTGAAGGCGCTGGAAGGTTCCAAAATGCGGGAGACCAACCTAGATTATGCTGGAAGACTCTTGTGATACTCCTGTTCTATATTATGTTAATTGGTCCCTAATACGTATGTGATTATATGTTTTGATATGATTTTATGTGCCATTATGTGGATATATGTGATTTTGGAACTCTATCTGTTCACCGTAGGAAAATCTGTTTGAATAATCTGCTTTGAAAATTAAATTGAGGGTCTTATCGGCCACAAACCCGAAATTGATTACGCCATTGTGATTGGCATAATTTTTAGAGCCTATGGTAAAATTTAATTGAAAAATTGATTCAGGCCAGATTAATTGATTTAATTGATAAATTAGAGCTCAATTACTTTATTAATATTATTTGGCCTTAGTGGGTTTTGTTGTAAGTCTCTACACTCCCTATTCTCTCTTATTCACTTCATTTAACTTAACTTGGGACTCCAAACATAGAGAGGGCCGGCTGTAGAGAGAGGGAAGGAGAGAATTGTATAATTGTTGGCTCAATCCTTGGAATTTGAAGATTTAGCTCAAGAATTAACTAGAGCTTAGAAGATCAAAGCTTCTAGGTGAGTAATTCATGAGTTTAATGGGCAATTTTGTGTATTCAAAGTTGATTTATGGTCAAAAGTGAGAATTGGAAGGGATTTGAGTTGTATGTGTTGGATTGAAGGTCAATGTTTGCATGCATGTATGTAATTGCTTTGAATTTTCATATTTGAGCACCAAATGCATGATCTATGTGAGTTTTTAGTTCAAGATCATGTTCTTGACCATCTCTTCATCACATAAGTTGAGAATGAGAGTAATGTACCACATGCATGTGCAGATTATAAGGGTACAAGAGTTGAATGCCTGAAATGGTTGTGTTAGTAATGAGTTTGGTGCAATTTGAGCCATGTGTGTATTTATTTTGAGAAATTGAGCTTTCTAATGTTGTAAATTGGTATTGGTATCATGTTAGTATGTGTATGTGTGATATTTGAGCCATTATATACAAGGAATGTGGCTGGAATGGTTGAAGGGAGCTCAAGAACACAATCTGGAATATCCAGAATTTCGGTGTCCGCTCGAGCGGAGAAACCGCCGCTCGAGCGTAAATTTCGTGCTCCCAGCATTTTCTGCAGACATGGTTCCCGCTCGAGTGGGGAAGTTGACGCTCGAGCAGGGAGCTATGTAGGTAGGCAGTCCGCTCGAGCGGCCGAGTTCACGCTCGAGCTGGAATTGAAGGCAACCAGTACTTTTGCAGACCTAAGGGTCCGCTCGAGCGGGGAAGACCACGCTCGAACGGGGACCCTATTTTCTTGAATCCTATTTTTGCATTTTGTGTTCTGTTTTTCGTTCTCTTTCTCTTGCAAGCACTCTGAGGCATATGCTAAGCATTGTAAATGAGTTAATGAGATATGAATAAAGCCTAATGAGGAGTATGTGAATTAAAGAACGGATTGAATTGTTAGTGACCCCTTTTGTGTTCATGAAATTTGTAGGGTCAAGCTCCAGGGCAGATCCACAAGCCGGTCACTGTGAGTAATATCGATATTTGAATGCTTATGAATGTTCAATTGTTTATTCCCTTAAAGCTTATGAATTGCTAATTGGGATTGTGGATGTAAGTTGAACATGAATGGACCAAAGGTCGTTTTCATAAACCTGAATGGACCAAAGGTCGTTTTGATAAACCTGAATGGACCCAAGGTCGTTTTGACATGAATGAGTGGGCCGAAGGCCGTTTTGATACGAATGTGTAGGCCAAAGGCCATTTTGATACGAATGTGTGGGCCAAAGGCCGTTTTGATACGAATGTGTGGGCCAAAGGCCGTTTTGATATGAATGGGTAGGCCAAAGGCCGTTTTGATATGAATGGGTGGGCCAAAGGCCTTTTCGATACGAATGGGTGGGCCAAAGGCCATTTTGATACGAATGTGTGGGCCAAAGGCTGTTTTGACATAATCAAATGGGCCAAAGGCCGTCTTGACAAGGATGGAAATCTGAATGGGCCAAAGGCCGTCTTGACAAGGATAGAAATCTGAATGGGCCAAGGGTCGGAATGTTTGGAATTGCAGTCACTTGATTTGTATTTAGATATATATATCTGTTTAATAGAAATACGAATTGGGCCCAAGGCCGTCTGGAATATGTTGTTCTACAATTGTTATGTAATTTCTGTCTTTGATATTATTCACTGGGCTGTCGCTCACGCTCATTCATGTGTTTGTAGGTGAGCCAAGAGAAGTACAAACCCAGCCCCAGTGAAGTCTACCATGAACAACATGAGTCTTGGAGAGTCAGCCTTGTGTCTCACGTGCAAGACCCGTCCTTGCCATTTTATTATGTAATTGTATTTTGTTTTGTTGGCAAGGGTTTTGTGTACATTTGTATGTAGCCTGTTATGGGTTGGCTCTGTTTAGATGATCCTGTTGTAAAAAAGTTTATGCTACTATACTTTTGATGTGGGTTATTAACGCATATGAGCATGGTTTGTTTGATGTGCACATAAGCACCGCTCTATGGACAAAGTTTTAAATTTTTGCTTCCGTTTGGCCCCTTTACTCTGACGAGTTATGTCCGTTTTGGTTTGAGGCCGTAGGTAATCACAGGATTACTGGCCGGTCATGTCCTTAACCCATAGGGGCAGGTTGTGGTCGTGACAGAGTGGTATCAGAGCACGGTTTAATAACTCACACACTTGTCCAAAAAGAGCAATAAGCGTCTAGATAAGATCTAGGATGCATTCACGTGATGAATATGAATTTGGAAGCATTGATTATGTGCTTAAATGTTTTGATTTGAGTAATTATGTGCTACAAGTTGTAATTCACTTGCATTGCAATTATTTGAATATGTGCGCCCTTAGTGTATATACATTTGTGAATCTTTTGTATGAAACATAATGCAAGTTTAATCAGATGGTGAGAACAAGAGGTGATGAGATAGAGGAGTCCTCTACTGCCAGGATGGACAGAATGGAAAGGTTGATCCAAGAAATGGCAGAAGCTTTGAGACAGCAACATGAGTGGCAACAACAGTGGCAGCAACCACACCTGCCACCTCCACCTCAGGCACCACCCGTGCCAAATGAACAGAATAATGATCGGATAATAGCTCTCACCAAGGAATTCAAGAAAATGAAACCACCGCAGTTCCACGGGGGATTAGATCCGTTGAAGGCCGAAGCGTGGGTCCTTGACATTGAGAAATTGTTTGAAGTGTTCCCCTGTTTAGAGACACAGAAGGTGCTTCTAGCCACTTTTATGCTAGAAGACGAAGCAAGAAGATGGTGGATGTTGATGCGAGAAAATCATAAAGATGTGGATTGGGTAAAATTTCTAGAGATCTTTTATGACAAGTACTTTCCGCAATGTGTTCGGGATAGGAAAGTAGCCGAGTTCATGGAACTCAAGCAAGATAGCATGACAGTGGCTGAGTATGAGGCCAAGTTCACTGAATTGGCTAGATTTACACCACACGTGATTGGCACCGATTATAAGAAGGCAAGACACTTTGAAGGTGGACTTCGCAGTGACATCCTAGAGAGGGTGAATGTTCTAAAGTTGGAAACTTACATTGGGGTGCTTGACAGGGCCATCATATCAGAGGCTAATATAGCTAGACAAGCTAAGCTAGTAACTGAATGGAAGGGTAACAAAAGGCAAGGCTTCTTTTCAAAGAAGAAATTTCTGAAAAAGCAAAATACGGGCTCCTCCACTACTTCGAATTCTTCCCGAGACACAGCTCCCATGTGCAATATCTGTAGCAAAAGGCACCGTGGAGTCTGTTACCGTACATCAGGAGCCTGTTTCAAGTGTGGGAAGCAAGGGCACATAGGCCGAGAATGTAATCAGAACAGTGAAAAACTGGCAGCTAGTTCAATAGCATCAGTTCCTAAGCCGAGAAATACCTTGAGATCTGCTCCTACTGGGGATACAGTGAGACAGGGGAGAGTTTTTGCACTTGTTCCAGGCGATACACGTAATGCCAATGCCGTTGTCTCAGGTACTATTTCAATATGTAATCAGGATGCCTTTGTATTAATTGATTCTGGATCAACACACTCATTTGTGACATATACATTTGCATCTAGACTGAAAAGACCCCTAGAATTATTGCCATATTTGTTATGTGTGTCTGTTCCATCGAGGGAATCCGTGTTATGTGACTATATATATCGGTTTTGTGACATGCATATTGAGGATGCTACCCTATATGTAGATTTGTTGCCCTTAAACTTTAGACACTTTGATGTAATTTTGGGCATGGATTGGTTGACCAAATATTGTGCCACCATAGATTGTGTGACAAAGAGGGTTGTGTTTAAACCACCAGAACAGAAAGAGATTGTGTTTGTGGGAAATGGGGTAGTGCCTCCACCATTTTGATATCTGCAATGAAAGCATGTAAATTGATCAGGAGGGGGTGCCAGGGTTATTTGTGTTATGTATTGACTGAACAATCCGTGAATGTTGAATTGAATGATATCCCCATTGTTAGAGAATTCCCAGATGCGTTTCCAAATGAATTACCAGGGGAATTGGTAGACAGGGAGATAGAGTTTACTATTGAGACTGTGCCAGGCACCCAGCCTATTTCTAAAACTCCCTACAGGATGGCTACCGCCGAAATGAAAGAATTAAAGGAACAGTTGCAAGACCTTCTTAATAAAGGGTTTATCTGGCCTAGCACTTCGCCTTGGGGCGCACCGGTGTTATTTGTGAAAAAGAAGGATGGTACTTTTGCGCCTGTGCATCGATTATCAGGAATTGAACAAGGTAACAATAAAGAACAAGTATCCCTTACCCCGTATTGATGATTTATTTGATCAGTTGTAGGGATCACAGGTGTTTTCTAAGATTGATTTGAGATCTGGGTATCATCAGTTGAAGGTTAAGGCAGCGGATGTTGAGAAAACAGCATTCAGAACGAGGTATGGTCATTTTGAGTTTCTTGTTATGCCATTTGGAGTAACTAATGCTCCGGCAGCATTTATGGACTTAATGAATAGAATTTTTAAAACCTACCTTGATGAGTTTGTGGTAGTCTTCATCGACGATATCTTGATATATTCAAAAGATAGACTTGAACATGAACAACATTTGAGGGCTGTTTTACAAATACTTCGGGAGAGGAAATTATTTGCTAAACTAAAGAAATGTGAGTTTTGGTTGGATGAAATTGTTTTCTTAGGGCATGTGATCAACAAAGAAGGAATTTCAGTGGACCCGCAGAAAATAGAGGCAATTGTAAATTGGCCTACACCAACTAATGTGACAGAGGTCCGTAGCTTCATGGGCTTAGCGGGGTATTACAGGAGGTTTGTGAAAGATTTTTCGAAACTAGTTGTGCCTCTTACCCAATTGACCCGTAAAGGGAAGCCGTTTGAATGGAATGATGAAAGAGAATTTGCTTTTCAAGAACTGAAAACAAGATTGACCACCGCACCAATTTTGACACTACCTTCAGGTACGAAAAATTTTGTAATTTTCAGTGACGCATCTTACCAGGGTTTGGGTTGTGTGTTAATGCAGAACGGGAAGGTTATTGCTTACGCCTCCCGATAGTTGAGGCCACATGAGAAGAATTATCCGACGCATGACCTGGAATTGGCCACAGTTGTTTTTGCCTTGAAAATCTGGCGGCATTATTTGTATGGGGCAAAATGCGAAGTCTACACGGATCATAAGAGCCTAAAATACTTCTTCACGCATAAAGAGCTGAATATGCGTCAGAGAAGATGGCTGGAATTGATAAAAGACTATGATCTTGAGATTCAGTACCACCCCGGGAAAGCTATCTGATTCTTGATGCCCTGAGCAGAAAATCAACAGGGGGTATGGCTTGTTTGCTTACCGAACAGAAAGAAATCTTGCAAGATTTTGAGAAGTCCGAAATTGAGGTAGTGGTATGTGAACGGGGCGGATTGATAGCCGCTATTACAGCCGAGCCGGCAATTGTTGAGGAGATCAAACAGAAACAGAAAGAGGATGAGTTCCTCAGAAAGGTAATCAATGAATTTGAGATGAGTCCAAAAGCAGAATTTAGCATCGAGAATGAAATGTTGAGATTTTGAAACAGAATGTGTGTCCCCGATATCCCGGAACTTAAGAAGAGGGTTTTAGACAAAGCCCACAGATCCGTTTTTGCTATGCATCCAGGCAATAACAAAATGTACCGGGATTTGAAACAGACCTACTGGTGGCCTAAAATGAAGAAAGAGATTGCATAATATGTGTCTAAGTGCCTTCAGTGTCAGCAAGTTAAGGTTGAGCATCAGAAACCAGGCGGTCTACTCCAACCTCTCCCTATTCCTGAATGGAAGTGGGAACATGTGACTATGGATTTCGTTGTTGGCCTACCTCGGACTTCTCAAGGTATGGATTCTGTCTGGGTTGTAGTTGATAGACTGACTAAATCTGCACATTTTCTGCCTGTCAAAACTACATTTACTGCTTATAGATTGGCTACTATTTATGTTGACGAGATTGTCCGTATACACGGAGTCCCGGTATCTATTGTGTCGGATAGAGATCCGAAATTTGTATCTAGGTTGTGGAAGATTTTGCAGGAAGCTATGGGAACAGAACTAAGGTTCAGTACTGCATTCCACCCACAGACAGATGGGCAATCAGAACGAACGATACAAACTTTGGAAGATATGCTTCACATGTGTGCTTTGGATTTTCAGGGGAGTTGGGAAGATTATTTGTCGCTTGCAGAATTTTCCTATAATAATAGCTTCCACTCCAGCATCGGTATGGCACCATACGAGGCTTTGTATGGTAGGAGGTGTAGATCACCTATTTGTTGGACAGAGGTCGGGGATAAAGCTTTGCTTGGGCCAGAAATTGTGCAGGACACTTCTGAGAAAATCAAGACTATTCGCCAAAGGCTCAAAACAGCTCAGGACCGACAAAAGAATTATGTAGACGTTCGGAGAAGACCTCTTGAGTATGAGGTTGGTGACCATGTGTTCATCCGTGTTTCTCCGATGAAAGGCCAAGTCAGATTTGGGAAAAAGGGCAAGTTGTCGCCCCGTTACATTGGGCCGTTTCAAATTTTGGAAAGGCTTGGTCCAGTTGCTTATAGAGTGGCTTTACCATCGGGATTCGAGCAAATCCATAATGTGTTTCATGTGTCGATGTTGAGGGGTTACCTCCGAGACCCGTTCCATGTGATTGATTATCACCGGGTTGCTCTTGATGAAAATATGGAATATGCTGAATGGCCGGAACGAATTGTTGATCGGCAAGTGAAACAATTGAGAAGCAAGTCCATCCCAATGGTGAAAGTGGAATGGAAAGAGCACTATGGGACGGATGCCACGTGGGAAAAAGAGGAGGAAATGCGACTGAGCTATCCACATTTGTTTCCCCATGAAGGTAACTTAAGTTTGGAGGACCAAACTTCCTAAAGGAGGGAAGACTATGATACCCCTGTTCTATATTATGTTAATTGGTCCCTAATACGTATGTGATTATATGTTTTGATATGATTTTATGTGCCATTATGTGGATATATGTGATTTTGGAACTCTATCTGTTCACCGTAGGAAAATCTGTTTGAATAATCTGCTTTGAAAATTAAATTGAGGGCCTTATCGGCCACAAACCCGAAATTGATTACGCCATTGTGATTGGCATAATTTTTAGAGCCTACGGTAAAATTTAATTGAAAAATTGATTCAGGCCAGATTAATTGATTTAATTGATAAATTACAGCCCAATTAATTTATTAATATTATTTGGCATTAGTGGGTTTTGTTGTAAGTCTCTACACTCCCTATTCTCTCTTATTCACTTCATTTAACTTAACTTGGGACTCAAAACATAGAGAGGGCCGGCTGTAGAGAGAGGGAAGGAGAGAATTGTATAATTGTTGGCTCAATCCTTGGAATTTGAAGATTTAGCTCAAGAATTAACTAGAGCTTAGAAGATCAAAGCTTCTAGGTGAGTAATTCATGAGTTTAATGGGCAATTTTGTGTATTCAAAGTTGATTTATGGTCAAAAGTGAGAATTGGAAGGGATTTGAGTTGTATGTGTTGGATTGAAGGTCAATGTTTGCATGCATGTATGTAATTGCTTTGAATTTTCATATTTGAGCACCAAATGCATGATCTATGTGAGTTTTTAGTTGAAGATCATGTTCTTGACCATCTCTTCATCACATAAGTTGAGAATGAGAATAATGTACCACATGCATGTGCAGATTATAAGGGTACAGGAGTTGAATGCATGAAATGGTTGTGTTAGTAATGAGTTTGGTGCAATTTGAGCCATGCATGTATTTATTTTGAGAAATTGAGCTTTCTAATGTTGTCAATTGGTATTGGTATCATGTTAGTATGTGTATGTGTGATATTTCAGCCATTATATACAAGGAATGTGGCTGGAATGGTTGAAGGGAGCTCAAGAACACAATTTGGAATTCCCAGAATTTCGGTGTCCGCTCGAGCGGAGAAACCGCCGCTCGAGCGTAAATTTCGTGCTCCCAGCATTTTCTGCAGATATGGTTCCCGCTCGAGCGGGGAGCTATGTAGGCAGGCAGTCTGCTTGAGCGGCCGAGTTCACGCTCGAGCTAGAATTGAAGGCAACCAGTACTTTTGCAGACCTAAGGGTCCGCTCGAGCGGGGGAGTCCACGCTCGAGCGGGGACCCTATTTTCTGGAATCCTGTTTTTGCATTTTGTGTTCTGTTTTCCGTTCTCTTTCTCTTGCAAGCACTCTTAGGCATATGCTAAGCATTGTAAATGAGTTAATGAGATATGAATAAAGCCTAATGAGGAGTATGTGAATTAAAGAACGGATTGAATTGTTAGTGACCCCTTTTGTGTTCATGAAATGTGTACGGTCAAGCTCCAGGGCAGATCCACAAGCCGGTCACTGTGAGTAATATTGATATTTGAATGCTTATGAATGTTCAATTGTTTATTCCCTTAAAGCTTATGAACTGCTAATTAAGATTGTGGATGTAAGTTGAACATGAATGGACCAAAGGTCATTTTGATAAACCTGAATGGACCCAAGGTCGTTTTGACATGAATGAGTGGGCCAAAGGCCGTTTTGATACAAATGTGTGGGCCAAAGGCCGTTTTGAATTGAATGGGTAGGCCAAAGGCCGTTTTGATATGAATGGGTGGGCCAAAGACCGTTTCGATACGAATGAGTGGGCTAAAGGCCGTTTTGATACGAATGTGTGGGCCAAAGGCTGTTTTGATACGAATATGTGGGCCAAAGGCTGTTTTGACATAATCAAATGGGCCAAAGGCCGTCTTGACAAGGATGGAAATCTGAATGGGCCAAGGGCCGGAATGTTTGGAATTGCAGTCACTTGATTTGTATTTAGATATATATATATCTGTTAAATAGAAATACGAATTGGGCCCAAGGCCGTCTGGAATATGTTGTTCTACAATTGTTATGTAATTTCTGTCTTTGATATTATTCACTGGGCTATCACTCACGCTCATTCATGTGTTTGTAGGTGAGCCAAGAGAAGTACAAACCCAGCCCCAGTGAAGTCTACCATGAACAACATGAGTCTTGGAGAGTCAGCCTTGTGTCTCCCGTGCGAGACCCGTCCTTGCCATTTTATTATGTAATTGTAGTTTGTTTTGTTGGCAAGGGTTTTGTGTACATTTGTATGTAGCCTGTTATGGGTTGGCTCAGTTTAGATGATCCTGTTGTAAAGAAGTTTATGCTACTATACTTTTGATGTGGGTTATTAACGCGTATGAGCATGGTTTGTTTGATGTGCACATAAGCACCGCTCTATGGACAAAGTTTTAAATTTTTGCTTCCGTTTGGCCCCTTTACTCTGACGAGTTATGTCCGTTTTGGTTTGAGGCCATAGGTAATCACAGGATTACTGGTCGGCCATGTCCTTAACCCATAGGGGCGGGTTGTGGTCGTGACAACTCTAGAGGCTAGTAGAAGGGTCCAGAGTGGCCTGGAAGATTCCAGAATGTGGAAGAACCTTGAAGAGCCCAGTAGAGTCTGGATGGGTTGGAACATCCTAGATTATGCTAGGAGAAGCCTACCATGTACTACACTAGTGTGGAGAGATCTAGAATGTAGTAGATAGGGTAGTTGTCCTAGATAGTTCTATGGAGTGTTCTAGATGAGAGTTTGTAGCCCTTGGATCAAAGTGATCCTGGCCATCCATTAGGGAGGAGGATGGCTATATAAGGGTGAGGGGTCTCATTTGTTAGGCATCGAATGCTGGAGATCCAAGAGAGCTCTAAGAGTGAGGCACTTTGAGTGTGAGTGTGAGAGCCTTGTAAAGCTTTGTACGCGACTATACTTGTAAAGTTAACTTGTATAGTGAAGGCATTCTTCCACCTAAACTGTGTGTGTTAGTGTGGTTGAGTGGGTAAGGCTGACTTAGATGCAACCAAGAGGGTTGATAGGCATCTAAGGCCGCACGGTAGGCTTGCGAACTCTAAGTCTGTGACACTAGGCGGGCGCTTGGCACATGCTATTGCTTGGCTTGTGGCATTGAAACCCCATAGCCAAGCACGGGATGTGTCGAGTGGCGGCCCGCGGTGGTGGCGATGGCACGTCGGCCTTGGCTAGCATGCCATGCCACAGCCTTGCCAAGCATGTCATGCCAAGTCCTTGGCCAGCGGCACGCCATGCCAAAGCCTTGGCTTGCATGCCATGCCACAGCCTTGGCCAGCATGTCATGCCACGGCCTTGGCCAGCAGCATGCCATGCCAACGCCCTGCCCAACAGCATGCCATGCCACAGCCTTGGCTAGCAGCATGCCATGCACAAGCCTTGGCCAGTAGCATGCCATGCCAGGTCCTTGGCCAGCGGCACACCATGCCAAAGCCTTGGCTCAGAAGCCACACCACAGCCTTGGCCAACAGCATGGCATGGCAAGGCCGGCCAGCAGCATGTCATGCCACGGCCAGGGCCAGCAGCATGCCATGCCACGGCCTCGGCCAGCAGCATGCCATACCACGGCCACGGCTAGCCGCAAGCCATGCCAAAGCCTCGGCCCGCACCATGCCATGCCACTGCCTTGGCCAAC